>PVJI01030102.1:0-14567 GCA_004026765.1 Micronycteris hirsuta | reverse complement strand
ATGCTTCTCCCCATTGTCCCTTCCCCCCTCCCCCTTGGCTATTGATAGACTGTTCTTAATTTCAATGTCTCTGTTTATGTTTTGCTTGCTTTCTGTTTTTGTTGATTGTGATCCAGTTAAAGGTGAGATCATATGGTATTTGTCCCTCACTTCCTGGCTTACTTCACTTAGCATAATGCTCTCCAGTTCCATCCATGCTGTTGCAAAGGGTATAAGCTCCTTCTTCCTTTCTGCTGTAGAATTCCATTGTGTAAATGTACCATAGTTTCTTGATCCATTCATTTGTAGATGAGCACTTAGGTTGTTTCCAGCACTTGGCTATTGTGAATTGTGCTTCTATGAATATTGGAGTGCAAAGGTTTTTTTGAATTGGTTTTTCAGGATTCTTAGGGTATAATCCCAGTAGTGGAATTGCTGGGTCGAACTGAAAATGTTTTCTTTAATAAAATGTTCAAACCTTATTCTGATTTAGATATCTGAAGTCATTGTGTGACGCCTGAATTGAAAACAGTTTTCACAAATGAAAAATATTGGCTATTCATTTTTTGTGCCTGTAAGGCATGCCATATTTAACAAATAATGGCTAATTATATTTGTTTGTATTTTTATGTTAATGGATTAATCTTTACTAGAGATTATGATCTATACATCAGATAGAAAATTTAGCAGTTATCCACATAACAGAGGACAAAAGCCTTGTCTTTTACTTAATAAGAATTTATTTTTGCTGGACAGTTGCCTAAACTATTGACTTCTGCCTTAAAGACATTTAATATGTTTCACTACTTTTCTCCTTTTTTTCCCAAATTATGTTTGCTTAGGCATATCTTGCTAAATTTTCCACTTGGTTATTTTTTGGCACTATGGAAATACTTCAGCATGAAAATATTTTGTAATTCTGTGTTTTGTGAGAGTTTAAACATAATCAACAACAAAGTATCTTTTGTCATTATTATATAAAATATGAAGTGTTTTATGAATCATAGTTCTTAGAGCTGAGTGAACCTCAATGAATCATTAGACCTAGTGCCCTGGAAGAAATGACTATCCCCAGTGAATAAATAAGAAAACTGAAGTCCAGAAAAGCTTTCTGCTGTACCCATCACACAGCCAGTCAGAGGCCAGACTGGACCCTCTGTGTCTCCTACCTCTGAGTGAAATATGCCTTTTTATTTTCTGGAGGTGACAGGCAGAGGAGGAGAGGGAAACTGCAATGATAACTCTGGGAGGGGAGATGGTAAGATTTCAAATGAAAGAGTGACTGATTAGTGATCAAGGAACAGTAAGAGGAAAGGAAAGGAAAAGAGCCAGGGCAGAGGAGGTGAGAGACATGAATTAGAACTGCATTGTTCCCAAGTAAATTCAAAATTCGGTTATATTAAATTTCCATTGGTTTTGTCTTTTAGACCCCAGAGTGATTTGAGCCAAACCAGATTGTTCATCATCTGATTCTGAAGGGGTCAAAGTCAGTCTCTTGTGGCTATGAGAGAGTAACAAGCAGGGAAGCTGGCTGAAGGTTTCACTTTTGACACCAATAATAGGGGTTTTCCAGCTTGTGGTACAGGAGGATATTACAGTAGAGGAACTGGGAGCTTTTTATACTCTAGGGGTTACTGGTAATGTTTGTTGGGGTCTTCCTTTTCTTTGTCAGCAAAGTTACTCTCTTGGAAATATTCCCATAGTATTATTATATTAAGGAGAAAGGACATGTGGTAGACACTGGTCTTTTAAGTAAATCTTCAGCAAAGCTTTCTCCCAAAAAGCAGTTAAGAGTGTGGACTCTGGAGCTAGCATGTTTTGATTCAAATTCTGGCTTTGCCATTCACTATCTTTGTGACTTTGGCTGATTTGCTTAACCTCTCTGTGCCTGGATTTTCTTACATGTAAAATGGAAATGATAGTATCTACATCATAAAGTTATTGTAAGTTTCCAATGACCTATTATTTCTAAAATGCTTGCATAAGTGCTAAGTGCTGTATGAGTGTTGTTGGGTCTTGTTGTTACTATCACCTACTAATATTTTTTTTTATTTTTTCAATTACAGCTTACATTCAATATCATTTTGTATTAGTTTCAGGTGTACAGCATAGTGGTTAGACAATCATATACTTCACAGAGTATTCCCCTGATATTTCCAGTGCCCACCTGGCACCATACATAGTGAATACAATATTATTGACTATTCCCTATGCTGTACTTTACATCCCATCACTATTCTGTAACTACCAATCTGTATTTTTCAATTCCTTCACTGTTTTCACCCAGTCCTCAAACGCCCTCCCCTCTGGCAACCATCAGTCTGTTCTCTGTGTCTACGACTCTGTTTCTGTTTTGATAGAGGAAGAATGAATAAGAAAATTCTCAATATAGAGGCCCTGGATAAAATTGCTCAGTTTCCCTTTGTTTGACTCCATTTCGCTCTACAAACAAATTAGTACTATTTTTTCCCTCCTATTTTCTCTCATAAAGATTTCTTTTAGTTCATTTATGAGCATTTTAATTTAGGAGAAACTGGATTTTCCTATTTTCTACTGTGCATTATATGAGCATATATACTACTTTTCATTTACTTTCCCAGCTCTACTAGAAGAGAGTACTCAAACTTTTCTTTTAGTTTTAATAATATATTTTATTTAACATGATATGTTCAAATGATAAATTTTAATATGTAATCAATATATACATTATTTTTAATATAAACATTATTAATGAGATATTTTATGTTCTTTTGTTATACTGGTTTTTTAAAAATCTGTTATGTACAGATTTTACATATAGCATATCTCAGTTTAGACTAGTCATCTTTATTTTATTTCATCTTCTTTAACCAGGTACCCACATTTTATTATTTTTACTTTATTTTTATTGTTTACACTATTATAGATGTCCCCATTTCTCTCTCTCTTTGTCCACCTAACCCTGCCCTTGCCCTGTCAAAGTTTTTACATTTATCCCCACCTATGATGTATTTTACTTGTTTAGATGCTGATTTTTTTAATCGAGGAATAACTGATATATAACATTGTATTAATTTCAGGTGTATGGCATTATGATTTGATTGATATATGTATATATTGTGAAATGATTACCACAGTAAGTCTAGTTAACAGCTATCACCCTACATAGTTACAGAAAAAAATTTTGTGATAAGAACTTCTAAGCTCCACTCTCAGCAAATTTCAAATATGCATTACAGTATTATTAACTGTAGTCACCATGCTGTGCATTACATCTCCGTGACTTATTTATTTTATAACTAAAGTTTATATTTTTTGACTCCCTTCACCAGTTTTATACTCTAGCGGTTACTGGTCCACCCTAACCTTTTGTCCACCCTAACTCCCCCTCTCTGGCAACCACCAATCGGTTCTCTGTAGATACTTAGATATTAAATATTCATTACTCATTTACTAATTGGTTTGTAAAATACCTAAGAAACACCTATAAAATACCTTACAAATACTTGTTTTCTTTAGGATCATTATTCTTATTATAGAAAAGGGAACTCAAGGAAAGAAGCTTTGTAAAGTTGCTTAAAACCAGAGTTAGAATACATTAAAAACCAAAAGTTAAAATATACAGATTGCTTCCCTTGTCTCATTTGCTACTTCTTAGCAAATTATCAGCTCACTGGACTATAGAGAGATAACTACAGTTATCCTCAAGTTTTATTTACTGATGCTACATGTATATTTTTTTCAGTCTGAGTACTGTGGAGTTTACATCTTTATTGGGAAACTTCGAGGAAATATGCACATTTCAACAGACACTCTGCCAAGCCTTGGAAGAATGTTCAAAGTAAGTGTCACATATTGCCATAAGGATAGCCAGCAACACATTGTTTTTGTGTTTTTTCCCTTTTAACTGTTGTCTTAAATAAGGGCACTTTATAAGTATGCATTTAATACAACTTAGATAAATTGTCCTAGATCAGAGAGAATGCACCAGGTGGTGATACAGTGTCAAACCACTAGTTGTATTTTTTTACTTTATTTACAAATCATATCAGTTTACTGCTTCCGCTCAGTATAAGGGACAAATAACATCTCACTTGACCATGGATGATGCCTTTGACATTAATTATATATTTTATATTGAACATTGTGAATTACTTGGAAAAGTTATTCATTCAGTTTCACAAACTTGTTTTTCTCCTTTAATTAATCCTGGTATCATATCTATTATGTTAACAGTTGAAAGACATGAGAAGTAGGGAAAGGAAAAGTATATCTTTATGTAAACCAAAACGTGTATTTGATGGCTAGCTAGGTTGTTGAGTTGTTCAACTTCATACTACAGAATGAACTGTAATTATCATCAGACAGTATATTTCTATAGCAGGATTAATTTTCCAAGCAATATATTTTCGAGAAGTTGGTGACTTTAATCATCTGTAGGGAAACTGGGGTGATTGCCCTTCAGCTTTATGGGACACAGATGGTTGTGCAGGGAAGAAGATGGTAAGAGCCAACACTAAAGAGACCTGAGCAGCCACCCCAAATGCTAACAATGATCCAGATTATTCATATGGAAAGATGGTCGCTAAGTGAGAAGGGCATATTACAAACTAGATTTGTGATCCTTATTTTCCATTTTATAGAGAAACATATAGAAGAAAGTCCAATGAATACGACAAAATTGTTATAGTAGATATCTCTGAATGGTGGAGTTCTGAGTAATTTTTTCCTTTTTTTTTGTTTTTCTGATTTTTCTATAAATGAAAACAGGTGGCTTATGATTTATAAAACTAATCTTAAAAATTATGAGGCTACCCTGCCTAGCAACCACTAGGCCACCAAGACTACATAGAATTTCTTTTTTTATTTGATTAGTTTTGTCTGTACTTGCACTTCACCTAAATTAGCCAAGAGTATTTTCAACAGGCTCAGCTAAAAATTTGAATATTATAATTTAAGCAAGCCTTTTAGAAGAAAACCGTACCTACTTATTCCAAATAAGTAATATCTGACCCTATATGGTGGCCTATGTTTAGTGGAAAAAGTTAAAGCAGTAGTCAAGAACTTGCATTTTATGTGTAAAATGGTTGTAATATAATTTCTCTTTTAACTTTGGCAGAAGAATTTGAAAGGTCTGCATGTTTCTGGGTTTAATTAGAATTATCTTCTCTTCTCCTGTTTCCTATTTTATATTCTGTGTCTCACCTATTTTAACTACAGATTTCCAGAAAACCAACACAAAGTCGGAGGTTGTCTACTGAGCCTCATGCCTCATTTTAAATCCATGTATCTGGCTTACTGTGCAAATCATCCTTCAGCTGTAAATGTACTCACCCAACACAGGTAAATAGTTAACATTTCCCCAAATAAACTGTTTTACAATGAGATGCTTTCTTAGGACCACATCATTTGGAAGTCAAGGTCTCCAATTGAACTATTAATTATTTCCATTCATTATGCCAGGAATTGATTCATTGTTACATAGATTGATTGATTATTAATGCAACAAATAATTTACTGAGCACCTAATATGTACAAGGTCCTGTACTAGCTGATGGGCATATAGTAGTGAACAAGGAAGAGAAATTCCCTGCCTTTATGAAGCATAGAATCTTGAGGGAAACACAGGCATGAAATTAAACAGTGTAAACATGTTGTATACAAAAGGGTAATTAAAAAGGATGCTGTGAGACTTTGCAACACAGTATCATTTTAGTGTGGGGTGAGGGAAGGATTAGGGAAGGCATTTCTGAAGACCCAATGGTTTAGCCTTCCCCTGTCCCAATGAGTGTTTTATTTGAGATGTTGACAAGTAGCTAAACTATTTAGGTTTATCCCCTTTTCTTTTCTTTTTATTATTTTTTTTTTTATTTTATTGTTGTTTAAGTACAGTTGTCTCCATTTTCACTCCACCACTCCCCCTGACCCTAGCCATCACCACTTCCCACCCTTGATCCTACCTTCCTTTGGCTTTGTCCATGTGTCCTTTATAGTTGTTCCTGGAAACCCTCCCCCTCTTCCCCCCATTATCTCCTCCCACCTCCCCTCTGGTTACTGTCAGATTGTTCTTAATTTCAATGGCTTATTTCAATTTTCCTTTTTCTGGTAGAGGAAGTCTCAGACTGTTATCGCTAAAAGGCAGCTATTAACATGTAAAGGTGGAAGGAAACTAACATGGTAAACTGCATGGCAGGTACTTTAAGCAAAGGATTCATAATAATTATACATTGAATATAAATTGTTTCTGGTTCATGGAAAACAACAGTTTTTGTAAGAGGCTAGAATAAATCTTCTACCTTCCTTTAGCTTCTGATTACCTATCCCTGACATATTTACCAAAACATTTACCTGGGCCAGAATACTGTATGATAGGCTTAAAGATACAGTTTTAACTTTGAAATTGTGTGCTAGAAATTCAGGTGGAAAAATAGCAAGAACAATATATACAGGCTCTTAGGACTTAACCTGGATACTAGATTCATAATGCACACAAATTCTAGAGGCTGTTCAAGAATGAAAAGCATATTCTTCCCTTAATTTGGCCCAGACTTGAACTCCCAGAGCCAGGCTAGAACACTGGATGATACCAACCCTCAGAAGTGGCAGAAATTTTGTTTATTTCCTGATTCGCTATGAGCTTTATTGACTTTATAGAGCTATTTTGTGAGGACATCTTAAATGTAGAACACTAGGTCCTACTGAGCTGTATTTTCTTCTCCTGATCAAAGTTGTGAATTCTTATGGAATAGTAAATATGAAAGTTGAGTTAAAAGGGAGAGAAGCCAGGACTCTGGGTTATTTAGGCAAGTGGCTCAACTGCTTAAAGCTCACACTGTGCTAGGCACATGCTTTAAAAGCCTATGAGGGGGTTACTGTTATTAACACTTCTGCTTTACAGCTTAGACATTGAACGTTCAAGTAATCTGCCTAATAACTCAGAGCCATTAAGTGGTTAAACCAGAATTAGAATCCAGGTCTGTCAGACTTCTAAAAAATATTTTTATTGATAATTTTAACTACAAAGAGAATAACATGAATGCAAATTTAAAGAATTGTAACAAAATGAACACCCATGTACATGCCACCCTGCTTAAGATATAAAACATTACCATTTCCTTTTTATATAACAGCTTGAGTTAAAATTCACATACCAAACAATTCACCTGTTTAGTGTACTGCTGAATTATTTTCAGTATATTCAGACATGTACAACCATCACCACAGTCAGTTTTAGAATATTTTTATCATTCTCCAAAGAAACCCATATGTATTAGAGTCACTCTCTATTGCCAGCCCAAGTTGTCTACTGAAATACTTTTTGCCCTGGATTTGCTATTCTGAACATTTCATTTAAGTGGATTGACACAACATATGGCCTTTTGTTTTTGGCTTATTTCACTTAGCACAATATTTTCAAGGTTCTTCTGTGTTGTAGCACTTATCAGTATATTGTTTTAAAAAAAATTAATATAGCCCTGATCAGTGTGGCTCAGTTGGTTGGGCATCATCCCACAAAAAGAAAGGCCACTGGTTCAATTCCTGGTCAGGGCACATGCCTGGGTTTTCGGTCTACTCCCCAGTCTGGGCACATGCAAGAGGCAATTGATGGATGTTTCTCTCCCTCTCTTTCTCCCTCCCTTCCCCTCTTTCTAAAAGTAAATAAATAAAATCTTTTTTTTATTTTAATATAGTTAGTCCAGCTATCTTTTGATTATTGTTAATATGATATATCTTTTTTCATCCTTTTTAATCTATCCATGTCTTATAGACAATATACATCTGACTCTTGTTTTGTTGAATATACTCTTAAAGTCTCTGTATTTTAATTGGCATATTTAGACTATTTATATTTAAAGTCATTATTTATATACTTGGATTAACATTTACCATATTTATAACTGTTTCCTATTCATTACACTTGTTTCTTTACCACACCATCTTTTGCTGCCTTCTCTGGTTTTAGTTAAACATTTTTTTAAAGGTGTCTTTTATTTATTTATTTTTTTAAAGATTTTATTTATTTATTTTTAGAGGGGAAGAGAGGGAGAAAGAGAAGGAGAGAAACATCAATGCGTGGTTGCCTCTCGCGCGGCCCCTAGTGGGAACCTGGCCTGCAATGCAGGCATGTGCCCTGACTGGGAATGGAACCAGCGACACTTTGGTTCGTTGCTGGCCAGCACTCAGTCCACTGAGCCACACCAGCCAGGGCTAAACATTTTTTGAGATTTCATTTTCTCTTCTCTCATAGCATATTTTTCTTGTTCTAAAAAAAAATTAGTGGTTTCCCTACAGTTTATGACATCCATTTACAACTAATCTATAGCACTTTCACATAACACTCTACCATTTTATAGGTAGTCCATGTACCTTATGACAGAGTAGTTAGTCTCAATTCTTCTCCCTCATCACTTATAACAGTGTTTTCATTTATTTCATTTGTCTACAAGATAAAATCACCCAATATATCATTGCTATTGTTATTTTGAACAGTTATCTATTAGACCCATTAAGAATAAGAAAAAGAAAAAATTGTATGTTACCTGAATTTATTATTCTCTGACACACTCCTTTTTTTATGTAGATCTGTTTCCTTCTCTCTGAAGGACTCAACAATTTTTGCATAGGTGGTCTATTGGCAACAATTTCCCTAAGTTTTTGTTTGTCTGAGAAAGTTTCAGTTCTCCACTTCTTTTTCCCCTTTTAATTTTGCTGTGGTAAAAAAAAAATAAAAACATACGAAATGAGATTTATCCTTTTAAGTTTACAGTATCTTAAACTATAAGCACATTTTTGTACAGATGTCTAGAACTGTTTCATCTTTTATAATTGAAACTTTATACTTACTGAACAGTACCCCCATTTCCCCTTTACTCCAGCCCCCCTGCCAACCACAATTTACTTTCTGCATCTATGAGTTTGATTATGTTAGATACCTCATATAAATGGAATCATGTATTTATTCTTCTGTGGCTGGCTTATTTCACTTAGCATAATGTCCACAAAGGTCATCCATGTTGTCACATATGACAGTATTTCCTTTTCTTTAAAGGCTGAATAATATTACATTGTATGCATATACCACATTCATCCATCAGTGGACACAGGTTGTTTCTACAACTTGACTTTTGTGAATAATGCTGCAACGAACATGGGAATGCAAATACCTTTTCAAGATCGTGGTTTTAACTCTTTTGTGTACATACCCAGAAGTGAGATTGCTGGATCATATGGTAATTCTATTTTTAATGTTTTGAGGAACCTCTATAATGTTTCCTATACATAGTACCTGCACAATTTTACATTCCCACCAACAGTGCACGAAGGTTCCAATTTTTCCACATCTTTGCCTTTATTTGATGGCTTTTTAAAAAATAATGGCCATCGTAACCAGATGTGAGGTGGTATCTCACTGTGGTTTTGATTTGCATTTCCTTGATGATTAGTGATGCTGAGCATCTTTTCATATGCCTGTTGACCATTTATATGTCTTAGGAGAAATGTCTACTAAATCTTTTGCCCATTTTTAAATTGGGTCATTAGTATTTTTACTATTGAGTTGTAGCAGTTTGTTCCTTATATTTAGGAGATTAGCCCCTTAGCAAATATAAAATTTGCAAGTGTTTTTTCCTGTTCCATAGGTTGCCTTTTTCACTCTGTTGATTATTTCCTTTGCTGTGAGAAAGTCTTTCAGTTTGATGGAGTTACACTTGTTTATATTTTCCCTTGCTGCCTGTGCTTTTGCTGTGATGTCCAAGAAATCATTGCCAAGACGAATGTTGTGAAGTTTTCCTTTTATGTTTTCTTCCAGGAGTTTTAAGTCTTAGGTTTGTCTTGAACATATTTTGATTTGGTTTTTGTTTCTGTAAAAAAAGAGTACAATTTCAGTTTTGTTTCATTTTGTTTTAAGATTTTATTTATTTATCTTTAGAGAGAGGAGAAGGGAGGGAAAAAGAGAGGGAGAGAAACATCAGTGTATGGCTGCTGCCTGTGCACCCCTGACTGGGGACCCAGCCTGCAACCCAGACATGTGCCCTGACAGGGAATTGAACCAGCAACCCTTTGGTTCACAGTCCGGCACTCAATCCACTGAGCCACACCAGCCAGGGCTCAGTTTTGGGGTTGGGTTTTTTTTTTGGCATTATGAATATCCAGTTTTCCCAGAAACATTTGTTGAAAAGACTATCTTTTTCCCATTGTATATTTTTGGCACTCTTGTCAAAGATCAGTTGAATATATAAACAGATTTATTTTGGGGTTTTCTGTTCTGTTACACTGGTCTATTATCTGTCTTTATGCCAACACCCCACTGTTTTTATTTGTTTTTTTTAATATATTTTATTGATTATGCTATTACAGTTGTCCCATTTTCCTCCCCTTATTCCCCTCTGCCCCCGTTTCCTGCCCTTTAGTTTTTGTCCATGGGTCATACACATAAGTTCTTTGGCTTCTACATTTCCTATACTATTCTTAACCTCCCCCTGTCTGTTTTCTACGTACCATTTACACTACTTATTCTCTGTACTTTTTCCTCTTCTCTCCCCCTCCCACTCCCCTGTTGATATCCCTCCATGACTTATATAAATCCCTTTAACATTTCATATAATAAAGCCTGGGTGATGATGAACTCCTTAAACTTGACCTTATCTGAGAAGCACTTTATCTGCCCTTCCATTCTAAATGATAGCTTTGCTGGATAGAGTATTCTTGGATGTAGGTCCTTGCCTTTCATGACTTGGAAGACTTCTTTCCAGCTTCTTCTTGCCTGTAAGGTCTCTTTTGAGAAATCAGCTGACAGTCTTATGGGAATTCCTTTGTAGGTGATTGTCTCCTTTTCTCTTGCTGCTTCTAAGATTTTCTCCTTATTTTTAATCTTGGGTAATGTCATTATGATGTGTCTTGGTGTGTTCCTCTTTGGATCCAACTTCTTTGGGACTCTCTGAGCTTCCTGGACTTCTTGGAAGTCTATTTCCTTCGCCAGCTTGGGAAAGTTCTCCTCATTATTTGTTCAAATAAGTTTTCAATCCCTCAGTCTTCCTCTTCTCCTTCTGGCACCCCTATGACTCGGATGTTGGGACATTTAAAGATGTCCTGGAGGTTCCTAAGCCTTTCCTCATTTTTTTGAATTCTTGTTTCTTCATTCTTTTCTGGTTGAATATTTTTTTCTTCCTTCTGGTCCTCTCTGTTGATTCGAGTCCCAGTTTCCTTCTCATCACTATTGGTTCGCTTTACATTTCCCCTTATTTCTCTTAGTGTACCCTTCATTTTTTCATCTAATTTGTGATCAAATTCAACCAATCTTGTGAGCATCCTGATTACCAGTGTTTTGAACTGTGCATCTGATAGGTTGACTATCTCTTTGTGGCTTAGTTGTATTTTTCTGGCATTTTGATCTGCTCTTTCATTCAGTCCATTTTTTTTCTTGGTGCACCTGTTATTTTAAGGGGAGGAGCCTTAGGTGTTCACCAGGGTGGGGTCACCTACTTCGCTGTGCTGTGATGCTATCTCTGGGGGTGGGGCCTGAGGGGGAACAATGGCGCTTGCTCTGCTCTCCGCTGGCTCCCAGTCACTTCCCCTGCCACCCACAAGCAAGTTGTGCCCCTCTGTGCTGGTTCCCGGGTGGGTGGGCCCGCATAGTTCCAAGTCCCTGTGGGTCTCTCCAAGGAACTCTCCTGTGAGGCTGGAAGTTCCTTCCACTGCCGCCTCAACCCCCACAGGTGTTTTTAATCGGTGGTCTGAGGCTTTATTTCCCTGAGATGGTGGGTTGAGCAGTCTGCTCCACTCCCCAGCCTTTTCTCCTGGTCTGTCTGCATGCGAATGGGAGACCACCCAGTCCACCAGTCTCGGCCCTGCTGATTCCGGGTCGGCCAGCCATGGGCCTCACCGAGTGTGCCGGCCGCTGCTTCTCCGGGTGCGCTAGCCGAGTCCTGGCCACATACTTAGGTCACGGGTCCCTCCAGGCAGCTGCAGCATTGCCCACCCTACTCCACAAACCGCTAGCTCACATTGTGTGCTCTCTGCCCGGCTCTGCCCTGCTTACTAGTCTGGATGAACATGTCTTCTTTAACTCCTTGGTTGTTGGACTTCCACACAGTTCAATTTTCTGTCAGTTCTGGCTGTTTTTTGTTTTTTAAATTGTTTTCCTCTTTTGGTTGTGCAAGGAGGCACAGTGTGTCTACCTATGCCTCCATCTTGGTTGGAAGTCCACACCACACTATTTTAATTATTCTAGGTAATGTTTTGAAATAACAAAACATGAAGTCTTTGTTCTTTTTTTCTCAAGATGGTTTTGGTGATTTAGGGTCTTTGTTTATTTCATAGAAATTTTAGGATTTTTTTCTATTTCTGTAAAAAGTGCCATTGGGAATTTTAAAGGGATTGGAGTACATCTGCAAATCACTTTAGGAGGTATGGATAGTTTAGCAATATGAAATTTTCTGGTCCATGAATATGAGCTGTCTTTCCACTTGTTTATAATTTATTTCTTTTGTCAATGTTTTATAATTTTTAGAGTACAAGTCTTTGATCTCCTTGGTTAAGTTTAGTCCAAGACATTTTATTCTTTTTGATGTTCTTGTAAATGAGATTTTTTCCCCTTAATTTTCTTTTTGGATACTTTATTGTTAATGTATAGAAATGCAACTGACTTTTTTTTGCAACTGATTTTTGTATGTTAATTCACATCCTGCAACTTCACTAAATTCATTTATTCATTCTACCAGTTTATGGGTTAATTAGTGTTTTCTACATACCAAATCATGTTATCTGTGAACAGAGATCATTTCAATTCCTTTTCTATTTGGATGAATTTTTAAAAGATATTTTATTTATTTATTTTTAGAGAGAGGGTAGGGGAGAGAGGGAGAGAGGGAGAGAAACATAGATGTAAGAGAGAAACATTGATTGGTTGCTTCTCATACACACCCCAACAGGGGACTGTGTTCATAACCCAGGCATGTGCCCTGATCAGGAATCAAACTGGTGACGTTTTGCTTTGCAAGATGACACCCAACCAACTGAACCATGCCAGCCAGGGATGGATGACTTTTAATTACTTTTGTGCCTAATCGCTCTGGCTAGAATTTCCAGCATTATGTTAAATTGAAGTAGTAAAAGTGGACATCAATATTACATTTATATATATGTGCCATATGTGTATATATGTATACATATATATATATGTATATGTGTATATATGTATATATATGTGTGTGTGTATCACATCTATAAATATCTATGTGATATATATATCACATCCTCTTTTCCATTCATCTATCAATGGACACTTTGGTTATTTCTATATCTTTTGTGAATAACTCTTATAAATAACACTGCTATAAACATGGGTGTGCGGACAGCTCTTCCAGATAGTAATTTTATTTCCTTTGGACAAGTACCCAGAAATGGAATTGCTGGCTCATATGGTAGTAATATTTTTAACTTTTTGAGGAACCTCCATACTGTTTTCTGTAGTAGCTATGCCAATTTACATTCCCACCAACAGTACACAAATGTTCCCTTTTCTCCATATTGTCCCCAACACTTGTTATCTCTTGTCTTTTTGATGATGCCATTCTAACAGATGTGAGGTGATATCTCATTGCGGTTTTGATTTGTATTTCCCTGATGATTAGTGATGTTGAGAACCTTTTCATGTACGTGTTGTTAATTTTTATGTCTTCTTTGGAAAAATGTCTTTTCAGTTCCTCTGCACATTTGTTAACCTGATTGTTGTTTCTTTGCTATTGAGTTGTATGAATCAGATACATGGTTTGCAAATATTATCTCCCATTTAGTAGGCCGCCTTTTTCATTTTGTTGATGGTTTCCTTTGCCCTGCAGAAGCTTTTTAGTTTGATGTAGTCCTATTTATTTATTGTTTTCTTTTGTTGCTTGTGTATTTTGTAAGTACTGGGCTTCAGTTTCTTTTAATTTCCTTGTTTTGTTTTGGTTTTGCTCTCTGTATCTTTGTGTTTCCTAAGAATTCCTTTTTAAATAGAGTCTGACTCTTTTAACTCTCTCAGCTGTAATCCTGTTTTTATACTGGAGTCCTGTTGATATGGTGGTAAGGTATGCTAGATGGGATGCAATCTATAATGTTATCAATAAATTTCAGTTTTTTAGTGGACTTGTGTTCCTGAGCTTTGACCTTTAGAAGCGTTGCTTAGCTTTTTTCCCCTCTTCTCACTTATGACAGGAAGATGAGAAGGGGTGGAGCTGGCCTCTTGTTCCTTCCTCAGGTCAGATAAGGCTCTAGCAATCTAGATTTTCTTGTAGAGCAAGCCTTTTTTAAAAATTATTTTATTGTTGTTCACTTACAGTTGTCTGCATTTAACCCCAACCCCAACCCCAGGCAAACCCACCTCCCTCCCTTGCTTCCACCCTCCCCCTTGGTTTTGTCCACATGTCCTTTTTAGCAGTTCCTGAATACCCTTGTCCCCATTATCCCCTTCCCCCTCCCCTCTGGTTACTGCCAGATTGTTCTAAATTTCAATGTCTCTGGTTATAATTTGTTTCTCTGGTTGTATTTTGCTTGCTTACCTCACAAGTGTCTTGGCTGTGGCTGATCTGAGTTCCCCGGTAGCTGATCTGGCCTTGGTGCCTTCTCTCATG
>PVJI01030101.1:0-14568 GCA_004026765.1 Micronycteris hirsuta | reverse complement strand
TGCTGTTCTCTGGGCCCTACCAGGCCTCTTCCAAGATCCCCTTCTTTGCACAACTGACCCGTGAGTCTCCTCTCAAATGTCCCCTTCCCAGGAAGCCCTGGCTCATCCCACCATTGGTACCTGGACTTGCCTGTAGCACAGCATGACCCTGTGCTCCAGGCACACATCGACCCCTCTAGGCTTTAGGTCCTCAAGGGAAGCAACCCCCTGTCACTCACGTCTGGGTCCCCAGCACAGGACCCAATAACACCAGGTACCACTTGAGCTGAAGGGCTGTGCGTTTGGAAGCCCAGAGCTCCTGGGACCTGCACATGGGATTCCTGAGCTCCCAGAAACAGGCAGGAGAGGAGAGGCCAGCCTGGTCTGCATGTGGCTGAGAGACAAGCTGTGCGGAAGCAGGAGGGGCTGCCGAATCAGACCCGCTCCCAGCAAGTGGCCACCTCTAATGACCCTGTAAAAGGGTTCAGTAAATGTGTGTAGAATCAGCTGAGAGGCATCGGTGCAAACTTAGCCATCATGAGAGCCATGAAGGGCCCTTGAATTCCCGCTGCTAGTGGAGATAATTTGGCAGGCAGAAGAGAGGGAGGTGGCAACGGTGGCTTGTAGGGAGAAGTGCCCAGCTGCAGCAGAGTGAGCAGTGGTGGTGGGGTCCCTACGTTTCAGGTCAAGTGCAGGGCTCTGATGACTCCTGGGCACTGAGAGGAGCCAGCCCCTTCCCTCCACACAGAGCTGGAGCACTCTCCACAGTAGTGGATGATACACCTTCCATCACAGAAGTCAGGGGGATGGCCTTTGGGGTGACCAACTGTCCCAGCTTTGAAGGGACTGGGGGATTTCTCAAGAAGTGATCTCTTCAGTTCTCAAGGCAGGCTAGAGTCCTGGACAGTTGGTCACTATCGGTGGCATCGGAAGGAGTGCCAGTGTCAAGCAGGTCACTCTTCCCTTCTGTTGTTTAGTGGAAATGAAGGGGGTCTTGGTCTGAGTTGCAGCCCCATCAGGACGTGCCCAGTGGGACAAAGGGTCTGCATCCAGTCTGTGTGGGAGGTCTACCCAGAGGTGTCATGAGTTGGGCCCCCTTTGGGAGAGCTTACCCTCAAGGAGTTGGGCCTCAGCCCTGCTGTGGGGTCACTGTGTTTGACAGGTGTATACATAAATTGCTGGTAGTAAGCTGAGATGATTCAGCATGGTCTTGAGCTGGGGAGGGGGTTTCTGTCAATCTGGGTATGGCCTTTGTCTGTCTTGGATAATTTCTAACCTTACACTATGGACTAGGTTAGGCATGGGTGTGTACTCAGGCTCATGGTGATCCAGTGTCTCATTGTTCTGAGTGGGAAGGTCTCGACAAGGTCTGCTCCTTCAGTGGGAACATGAGCATGTTTTTGAGGGATAGCTGTCTTCACAGTGTGTCTAGCTGAGTGTTGGCCACAAACTGATTTGGGCACAAACTGATTTGGGACGTGCTATCTGCAGGTATACATATGGGTCCTCTCCTTGGCAGTGATGCTGTGACATGATGTAATTTTGGCTGGTCATATCTCCTGAGGTATATACTAGAGTTAATGATATGGACTATGACTGTCCCCTGGCATACTGGAAAGTGGTAGTTTTCAAAGTGGTCCCTTTTAAGACAGTTGCCTTCTCAGTGTGTGTCTGGCCCCTACCTAACTAATGGTTGACTCATCCTATTATCTCTGATACTGTTGCGGGAAAATGAAGCGACCAAACTCCTGATGAGAGGTATGAGTCACAGACCCTTTATTACGCATGCGGACCCTAGGGAGAAATCTCCAAATCCAGGGCCCGAATAAGGGAAGGGACTGGCTTATATATGTTCAAGCAGTGACGAGAAACTATGTGGCAGAAGATTACAGGAGCCAGGAGCGGAAGTCAGATCTAGCTTTCCTTATTTGGGAGACAAAGAAAAAGGCACAAGAGCTTGGGACTTCCTGCCTACGTGACAAGACTCACGCCTTGCTTACGTGGCAAGACTTCCTACCTACATGGGCCTAGTGGCAAGCAAGGGTTACAGAAGCTTGATGCAGCAGTTAAATCTAGCTATCTTATTTGATAAAAACAAAGCACAGAATGTTACATGGTTCAAGCTAAACACAAGTTCTACAATCAAGGACAAAGCACAGGGGCTAAATACACAAGTTGCAAAGTACAGAGACAAAACATGGCAGCTTACAAAATACTGAGTCATAAACACAGAGGTTGCCTGTCCTTCGGAGTCCCACTCTCTGCAGACTGGGAGGTGTTTCTGAGGTTCAGTAACACGGAGGTTACCTGTTACAATACAATTTGTATAGACTGTGCACCCTGAATTGTGGGCAGGTTTTAAGTACTCCAGTGAGAGGCTTCCCATAGTTACTCAAGAAGGATGGAGAATTTTCTCAAGTAGTAATGGTGTGACTAAAGAGAGACTGTTTTGAGCCTCTCAGTAGGGAGCAAGTCCTGAGTCTTGGGGTAATTTTATTGGAGTGTCACAAGCAGAATCTACTTAGGGAGGTCGAGATGAAGTCCCAGCTTCTGTTGAGGAATTATAATTTCTCCTCTTTTGTAAGGGTCCACCTAGGACCTAGGAATGTATGCCATTCATCCCAAACAGCCTAGGCCATCCAACTTCCAAGTATTCGAAATGCTAGGGAAATAGTTGGCACACTATTAGTGGAGCATCCAAGTATTTCAAATGCTAGGGAAATAGTTGGCACACTATAGCCCATGGACACACTGCCTATTTTTATGAATAAAGTTTTATTGGAACACAGCCACAACTGTTTCTTTATGTGTTGCCTATTACTGTTTTGTCACTACAGCACTAGAGTTGAGTTGTTGGGACAAAGTCCATAGGCCCTCAAAGCCTCAGATGTTTACTCTCTGGCCCTTTACAGAAAAAAGACCGTTCCCATTAGTTCAGCCTGTCTAGGGGAATAACAGCATAAAATTCAGCCTGTGGCCATAATCCTCTCAACAAACCTTTGACATAGGTTGACATTCTTATCATGTTCTACAGATGAAGAAACTGATATACAGAGAGGTGAAGTGACACAGCCAATGAGTGCCAAACCAGAATCTGACTCCATGCAATCTGGCTCTACTGACTGGCTCCTAACTACTACTAACTCCTACAGGAAACTATCTCCATTGTAAGGCACAGCTAAGAATGCAACTTTTATCTGGTCTCCAAACTGTTAGTGCTATCATGATTCAAGAGCCTCATGGGGCCTCAGCCTGTGGCCGGACTGAGGTAACATGCTCCCAGGACACCACTAAGACTCTGGGAGACAGATAATTACACTACTCTTTACATTCTGTCTTCTTTTCTTAGGTATGTCTCCTCTCTTCAATTGTACTCTCCACAAAGAGAAAAGTACAAAGACATTCATAAGGAGTACCCCACCATTCACTATTTAATTCTAGCATTTTTGTATATGCTTCAGAATTTCATTTACTAAGAAATAAAATACAGCGCTGGCTGGGTAGCTAAGTTGGTTGGAGAGTCATCCGATACATCCGGGCTATAGGTTCAATCCCTGGTAAGGGCACATAAAAGGAGCAAATTAAAAAATTATTTAAAAAGAGAAACAAAATACAGCCTCGTTTGGAGCTCATTCTGTACTTCTTCTGGATCCCTTTTCCCTCCTGCTCCAAAGGTAGCTACTATACTGAAAATGGAATTTATCTTCCCCATGCATGCCCAAATTCTTTACTAGCCTGCCTTTTCAAAAATTTCATCACCTAGCATAGGCAAGAAATACTAGTTATTCAGGTTCATATATTTTGCATCCCTCCTCTGTTGAGGTGTTCTTTGAACCTGGTTGTTTGGAGTCCAGTGTCTTTGTTCTCAATGATCCTAATCTATTCATGGGTGTGGTTGTCAAGCAAGAGAGTGGGTGGAGGTAAACAGAACTGGAGTGATGACTGAGTTATTAGTCTGATGTATATCAGTGCTATCATCTCATTCTGTCACATCCAGTTGCCACTTACAGGGCCAAAGCAAATATAGCAGAAGTACTTGCTATGAGGGTCCTTGCTCCAATAGTGTTCCAAAGTGTATGTTGAACTGGGCAAGGCTACCCAGAGCAGATGAAAACATATTGATTACAAGGATAAGGAATGAAGGAATGTAGAGTCACCAATAAGATGCAACGACAGCATTAGCTTCCAAAGAAGATCTTTAGTTTTAAATAAGATAAGGGGTTTATGAGATGGTAAAGTCAGAAAATAAAATGTAAGGTAGTTTGGGGTCAACAGTTCAAGAGGCTGCAATGAGAAGAGAGTAATAGGGAACAGTGCTGCATATGCTTTATTGGTTTGCTTCTCCAGATTCACTCTCCACTCTGTTCTGTACTGACCTGTACATACGTATATCAGTGAACTCCATGGACTTTGGCTTCCAGTTGGGTTTGGCTGATGAGGAGAACAGGCAAGAAACTGCAGGGATGGCAGAGAATAAAATTGGGATTCTTATTTCTATGACTTTTTCCCTTAGAGGTTTCTGTAGGCTGGCTGGCTGTTTTTCCTGAAAATTGTAGCTCCTCCAGTTAGGTAGCCCTTGTCAAGTGGCACTTGTACTCCCTCCACCCAAATTCAAGAAACCACTCCCTCTCTTTGCTGCTTCAGGTATCAGGGTGTTAAACCCCTTACTAGCCCGGGGTTTGGAATATCACTTGTTGGTTCCCTACACACTGCCTAAATTTTTTAAATAGTTTTTTCCCCATTAAATGCTTCTTTTAAAAATTTGAGGTACTTCTGGCCAAGATGGAGGCATAGGTAGACACACCGTGCCTCCTCACACAACCAAAAGAGGAAAAACAACAATTAAAAAAACAAAAATCAACCAGACTGACAGAAAATCGAACTTTGTAGAAGTCCAACAACCAAGGAGTTAAAGAAGACACGTCCATCCAGACCGGTAAGCGAGGCGGAGTTTGACGGTGAGCGCGCGGCGGTTTCTGGGAGCCGGACAGGCAACACTGCAGCTGCCCTGAGAGACCCACTGCCGGCGCACCCGAGGAAGCCTGCAGCTGGCCAACCCAGACCCAGCGGGGCCGAGACTGGTGGACCGGGCGGTCCCTCATACACACACAGATAAACCGGGAGAAAAAGCTGGGGAGCGGAGCAAACCACCCAACCCACCATCGCAGGAAAATAAAGCCTCAAACCACTGATTGAAAACACCTGTGGGGGTTGAGGCGGCGGGGGGAGGGACTCCCGGCCTCACAGGAGAGGTCATTGGAGAGACCCACAGGGACTTGGAACTACTCAAGCTCGCCCACCCACCCCAGAGCTAGCACAGAAGGGCCCAACTTGCTTGTGGGTGGCGGGGGAAGTGACTGGGAGCTGCAAGGAGCGGAGCAAGCACCATTGTTCTCTCAGGCCCCGCCCCCACAGGTAGTGTCACAGCACAGTGTGTGGGCTGCCCAGCCCTGGTGACCACCTAAGGCTCCTTCCCTTAAAGTAACAGGTGTGCCAATAAAAAAATGGCCCAAATGAAAGAGCGGATCAAAACACCAGAAAAAATACAACTAAGCAATGAAGAGATAGCTAATCTATCAGATGCACAGTTCAAAACAGTGGTAATCAGGATGCTTACAGGATTGGTTGAATTTGGTCACAAATTAAATGAAAACATGAAGAATACACTAGGAGAAATAAGGGGAAATGTACAGGGAACCAATAGTGATGGGAAGGAAACTGGGACTTAAATCAATGGAGTGGACCAGAAGGAAGAAAAAACCATTCAACCAGAAAAGAATGAAGAAACAAGAATTCAGAAACATGAGAAGAGGCTTAGGAACCTCCAGGATATATTTAAACGTCCCAACATCCGAATCATAGGGGTGGCAGAAGGAGAAGAGGAAGACCAAAGGATTGAAAACTTATTTGAACAAATAATGAAGGAGAACTTCCTCAAGCTGGTGAAGGAAATAGACTTCCAAGAAGCTCAGAGAGTCCCAAAGAAGTTGGACCCAAAGAGGAACACACCAAGGTACATCATAATTACATTACCCAAGATTAAAAATAAGGAGAGAATCTTACAAGCAGCAAAAGAAAAGGAGACAGTTGCCTACAAAGGAATTCCCATAAGACTGTCAGCTGATTTCTCAAAAGAGACCTTGCAGGCAAGAAGGAGCTGGAGAGAAGTATTCCAAGTCATGAAAGGCAAGGACCTACATCCAAGATTACTCTATCCAGCAAAACTTTCATTTAGAATGGAAGGGCAGATAAAGTGCTTCTCAGATAAGGTCAAGTTCAAGGAATTCATCATCACCCAGCCTTTATTATATGAAATGTTAAAGGTATTTATATAAGGCATGAAGGGATATCAACAGGGGAGTGGGAGGGGGAGAAAGGAGGAAAAAGTACAGAGAATAAGTAGCATAAACGGTAGGTAGAAAACAGACAGGGGGAGGTTAAGAATAGTATAGGAAATGTGGAAGCCAAAGAACTTATGGGTATGACCCATGGACAAAAACTAAAGGGTGGGTAATGGAGGGGGGGGGTTGTAGGGCAGAGGGGAATAGAGGGGGGAAATGGGACAACTGTAATAGCATAATCAATAAAATATATTTTTAAAAAATTTGAGTGCACCATCTGTTCCCCCTGGATGTTAAATGATACAGGACTTGTTTTTATGTTACTGAGAAAATCCTTGACAAGTTAATTCTTTTATTTCTATTAATGATAAGTCAATTCTATTACTTCTATTAATGACAAGTCCACAGCATTAATTTTTAAAGATTTTATTTTATTTTTTTTTTACAGAGAGGGGAAGGAGGGATAAAAAGAGGGAGAGAAACTTCAATGTGTGAGAGAAACATCAATCGGTTGCCTCTCACACACTCCTGAACCAGGGACCGGGCCTGCAACCCAGGCATGTGCCCTGACCCAGAATCAAACCAGCAACCTTTCACTTTGCAGGATGATGCTCAACCAACTGAGCCACACTGGTCAGGGCAACATCAATAACTTTTCATTCAAGACGGAGATATTAAAAAAACCCAAAACCTCTGTAACTGATCATTTTGTTAAACCACAAAATATATTCACCTAAACTTACTAGAGAAATAATTTCCAAGAACATTGAGTCACAAGCCAAAAAAAATGTTTTTTGAAATATTGAGTTTTACAGAGGTAATCTCTGATACACTTACTTGTCTAATGTATGTCTTCGCTACTAGACTGTGAACACCAGGGACATATCTGTTTTGTTCACTGCATTTAATAGTAGATGTTCAACAACTGTTTTTTTTTAAATTTAATGAGTGAGTGAATTATGCTTCCTTGAAAATAGTCAAAAGCAGTAGCAAAAATAATTAACCATTATGGAATACTAATGAATCATTATCTTAATTAGAGGCAGATATAATGAGTCAGGTACTTGTTTGGATTGTTTCCTCAGTGAATTGTGACCTCTTCATGGCTTATAATCATATCTTTCTGTGAAGGTGGTATGGGAGTGTTCACAAATTTTTCAGGGTGTCTGCTCAATTATAGAGATAGCGGGAATTGTTTGGGCTTTACTTTAGGAAAGCCTGAATATATTCAGAATTGAGGAATCCATAACATATGCTTTGCAGAGATAATGCCTATAATATCAAATGAAGCCCTGAAGGGAAGAAGCAATAACATCAAGAAACTTATAAGTGCTTTTGGTAGGAGCATGAGCAGACATTTCTTCACTTGCTTGAACTCCTATCTAACACATCACCCAGGAAATAAGCCTCATCGGTACAACCATTTACAAATACTTCTGGTCAATCAACAAACATTCATAGCATACTTACAATTTGTCCTGTCCTGCAAAGATACCCCCCACCCCAGGCCCTAGCAATGATGAATAAGACACAGCCATGTCTGTGGTTGCTCATGGACTAGTGGAACCACAATCACAATATAATATGATAAGTACTCTAATGAAGGTATTATTGCTTTGTTTTTTAAACTTTTTACTTGGAGATATTTTCAAACTTACATCACAAGTGCTAGAATAAGAATAATATAAAGAACATGTATATAGCGTTTTGTTGGTTCCAAGCCTTGGGAGCTTCCCAGTGAAATCTGTAAGTAGCACCCTTACGTGGAGGGCAAGGAGAGACTGAAGACAGAGGCTAACCAGTCCAGAAGCCTCCCTCTTCTGATTTCCTTTTTCTTTCACAATCAAGATGCAACCAGGAACTTTGGGTAAAATATTTATCTCACCAAGTGATGTCTGGGAGTCCCCAGGAAGCATTTCTAATGTCTTCGTGAACGTATCTTTCAGGTATGGTGAACATATAGTGTTACAGGCAACCTCCGTACTACTGAACCGCAGAAACACCTCCCGCCTGCAAAAGGGGGGGGGGCGAACCCAAGCCCCCTGTACTTTGTTCTTTGTCTAAAATGTCAGTTACCAGCCCAGTTACAGAATGTCAGTTACAAACTTTCCTGCCAAGCTGCAGGCTCAGCCACCCATGACCTGCTTAGCAACTAACAATGCTAACAGCACATAAAGAACCAGGTAAGGTTGCCAGGCTTAACTTCCACGTTAAGCCCATGCACCTTGTTCTTTGTCTCCCAAATAAGGTAGCAGACCTAACATCCACTTTTGCTTCTATAGTAACCTGCTTCTGCCACGTAGACTAGGAAGAGATAAGGCTATAAAAGCAGACCCCAACCGAACCTCGGTGCCCTGGATTTGGAGAACTCCCCAGGGCCCATGCATGTAAATAAATCATGCTCCGATATCTCTTGGTATCTGGTCACTTCATTTTCTGTAACAATAGCACCTGCCATTCTCCTTCTCACTTGCTGCAGCCCTCTCATTAACATCCATTGCTCAATGAAACACCCAAAGAGTGCCTCACCCTTGCCAGAGCTGCGTGCCCAGTGTCCAAGTATCATTTTTAGAAAGTTAAAAATATAAGTCATACAAAATGTAAAGTGAGCCCCTAAAAATTTTATTTAACTCATTAATGAGGAAACAGCAGTATGGTAAGTTGGGTCAAAGGATAATTTGAAAGAAAGTACATATAGACACTGAAAGAAAGAATTCTAGAATAAGATTACTAAATTATCCCTGGCTGGTATAGCTCAGTGGATTGAGTGCAGGCTGTGAACCACAGGGTTGCCAATTCGATTCCTGGTCAGGGCACATGCCTGGGTTGCGGGCCAGGTCCCCAGTGAGCGCCACGTGAAAGACAACGATACATTGCTGTTTCTCTCCCTCTCTTTCTCCCTCCCTTCCCCTCTCTCTAAAAATAAATAAAATCTTTAAAAAATTACTAAATTAGATACAATGCTAGTTAATGTCCTATAAGGAAATACAGCTGTTACTTTTGGGGTCATCTTTTCTATTGGACAGAATCATTCGCATGTCTATTAACAAAATCTGAAAGTTAACAGAAACTTGGCTTTAATCAATAGTAAATAGTAAGTCAAATAAAATGTATTTTACTTAAGAATGAAATAATCTCTCAGTAAGCCTGTTAGGCAATGCTCCAATATGACATGGAAAGGACGTCTTTTTGCTTCATTTCCAAGTTTTGCATACTTTTTCTTACCACCACATAAGAACATCTGTGTCAAGGGTGTAGCCTCCCTATATCATTGAAATGGCAAATCACTGAGGTGCCAGGAGAGTGCTACCTCCCACACTATCACACTTCAGCTGGCAACTAGATACATCAACTGGTGCCATAAGCCTGTCTCTCTGCAGAGCTCAAATATGTGTGTCTGAGGCTGGGCAGGAAAATCAACACCCAAGAAAAATAAGGTAACATCTTCTTCATTTTCATGTCTCCCAAGCTGCCCATGCAAACCTCCTTTACACAGGTGTTCTATGCAATTTGATACTGATGCAAATAAACATCTTTGTGTTGTTTTCCCCTCCAGGTTATGAGATATATCCAGACATGGTTGAATTCCAGCCATGGGAACAATTAACACAAACCAGGAGACCTACAGTAGTCATCTTCTGAGTTGATTGCTGTCATTCCAGGAGGTCATGAAGTATGCCATATAGCTGCTGGCTTGGGAACAGTGAAGGCAAAGGAAACACCCAATACTCACACTACCCTGCTAAGGGCTAAAATGACATCTTGATTATCACTCTCTCTGATCCAGATAGGATTGTTCATTCCCATGAGGTTTGTGTTTGAGAGTATCTGAGCCCCTCTCCCTCACCCTTACCCCACCCCACCCCAACCCACCCCACCCAGAGACAAACCAGTGAGTCAGAGGCAAGCAGGATTGGATAATGATTCTGTACCATCATCCTCTTTGTTCAGGGTCTGGTAGTCCTAGCAAAGCTTGGCCTTCTCATTTTACTTTTTCACAAAAATCCCAAAAGCCTTTTAGAAAAGAATAACTGTCTTTTGCATCTGTACTTGAGAGTAATATTTGCCTGTTTTTTGGGACCCAAGCCCATGGCTCTGACAACAAATACTCTCACCTGATCGGGCAGAGAGCCCCAGGCTCTGTGAAAATGGTACTGGCCTGGCCACAATTTTAGGTCGGCTTCCTGTCCTAGCAGGAAACAGATGGCACTCAAAGGATTTATCTGAGATGAATGAGGATGTACACAGGAATAAGAGATGGTAAGGTGCTCAGGTAATAGCAACAAAGGGAAGTCACTACCACCCCTTGACCAGAACAGGCAAGGAAGAGAAATAATACTAAAGTCTGCTGAGAAATGGGTCTGTGGAATAGGGTTGTGGCCATTGAGGAATGTTGCTCTTTCCAGGACCAAGGCTGGCCAGGAAGGAGACAGAGAGAATATATACACTGACTTCTCTTTATTCTTACCATCCAGTGTAATGTCAATACCTGCCACTGGCCAAACAAGAAGCCACAGGACAAGGGAGCCCATGTGATACAACCCCCTGGGTGCAGGGCAAGGCAGAAAAAGGTAGAGATGGATTGTGGTGTGTAAGGAGAGCCAAAGAAAAATACCCATCACTTTCTTCTCATGGGCAGAGCTCTTGGTTTGCCTACCAGGTACTTGTGACGTAGGCTAAGGAGTGTCCTCCATGCCGTTTCCGCAATGTTGCTGGCAGGAGGCTAAGATGAATCCTAGGGTCCACTTTTTTTTTCAGTACATTGTGAAGTAGTGGATCAAGCATGGGATTAACCCGAGGCTGCAAGATGTCAGCATAGAACATGGGAAAAATGCAATAGTAGATGAGGAGGGAAGAAAAGGAGGGAGTGAGGAAAGGAAATAAATTTTTAGAAAGAAGGAAAGACAGAAGCAAGGAACAGATGGAAGGAAGAAAGGAAGGGGGAGAAACTAAGGGCAGGTAGGGAGCAGAAGAGGGAGGAGAGGAAGAAGGAAAATACTTCCCAAGCATCAGTTCAGAGAAGAGGGACAAAGGTATAAAATGGGAAGACTTCCTTTGTGACAGGAACCCCTAACAAAGAAAAAGAAACAGTACAGACAAGTGATCAAAAACATGGGCTTTGGAATCAGACAAACCCTGGACCTCTCTCGTGTCTAGGTGTTTGGATATCTCATGTCTAGGTGGCACATTACAGTTCTTTCATGCCATGCTGGTGTGGCTTAGTTCTACAATCCTCATGCTTCCATAAATCTCCAGAAAAGAAGCAGGCACAACTCCCCTACTTGCAGGTCCCAGTAGTAAAAGAGGTTTCTATTGCTAAAGAAGACTCAGAGCACCCAACAGGACTACGCTTACAAATGTACAGTTTATTAAAAGAGAAATGTATAATACAGCAAGAAAATAAGGGTATAAATCATAGGCAACGGCTGCCTCACAGAAAGGAGTCTGGAGATGCCAGATGCAAGCTCCAATTGTCCCCTCTAAGGGCCATGGCAGGATGTACTTTCTCTCTTAGATCAGGGACCACAGAATTTCAAACCCAGAGCCACAGTGTGTGACACCAAGATAGAGTGCAAATTATTCATCTCAATACTAATGAAATAAATGCTCTAGTATTCAGAATACATAAAGAACTCTTACAACACAACAATGAAAAATAACCTAATTAAAAGTGGCCAAAGCATATGAAAAAACATTTCTCTAAAGAAGATGTACACTTTGCTGAAAAGCCATGAAAAGATGCTTAACATCATTAATCATTAAGGAAATGCCAACCAAAATCACGAGATAGCACTTCACAATAACTAGGATGGCTATAATTTTTTTTAATTTTAATTACCTTATTGTTGTTTAATTACAGTTGTCTGATTCCTCTCACCTCTCCTCCTCCAACCCTCTCCAAACCCACCTCCCTCCCCTGCTTCCATCACCCCCCCTTGGTTCTGTCCATGTGTCCTCTACAGTGGTTCCTGAAAACCCTTCTCCCCACTGTCCCCTCCCCCCTCCCCCCTGGCTATTGTTAGATTGTTCTTAATTTCAATGTCTCTGGTTAAGTTTTGCTTGCTTTTTTCTTTTGTTGATTAGGTTCCTGTTAAAGGTGAGATCATATGGTATTTGTCCCTCACCACCTGGCTTATTTCACTTAGCATAATGTTCTCCAGTTGGATGGCTATAATTTTTTTTAATAGAAAATAACTATGGTGAGAATTAGGAGAAATTAGAACACGCAGACACAGTGGTGGGAATGTAAAATTGTGCAGTCACTTTGGAAACAGTTTGGCAATTCCTTTTTAAAAAATTAAACATACAGTTGCCATATGACCCAGCAATTCCACTCCTAGATATATATCCAATAAAACTGAAAACATATGTTTATACAAAAACTTGTACATGAATGTTTGTAGCAACATCATTCATAAGTCAAAAGAGAGGAACAACCAAAATACCCATAACTGATGAATAGAGAAACAAAATATGGTAAATCCAAAAATGGAATATTATTCTGCCATAAAATGAATATGGAGTACTGATACATACCACACCGTGGATGGATCTTGACAGCATTTTGCTAAGTGAAAGAAGCTTGTCGCAAAGGCCACATATGGTATGGTTCTACTTATAAAACATCCAAAATAGGAAAATCCATAGAGACAGAGGATAGATCAGTGGTTGCCTGTGGATAGAGGGAGGGGAATATTGGGAACCAGAAAGTTTCTTTTTAAGGTGATGAAAATAGTCTGGAATTAGATAGTAGCTACAGTTGTACAACATTGTGAGTATATAATACAAAAAAACCCCACTGAATTGTACACCTTAAAATGGCAAAGTTTATGTTATCTGAATTTATTCTCAATTAAAAATAAATAAACAAAACAATGTTAACATGGTAGTACAAACTGCTTTGAAATCCTTGGGACCCGTGCTCATACAGCCACACCAGTAATCAATACGTTTCATGTTTTGACCAGTGACAAGCACCAGTTAAGAACTTTGGCAAAACAGCTCAGGGTAATTTCAGCCTTAATGCATATTCCATTATATGCAGCCAGCACCTGAGGTTCGGTACTTACAGGAAACTAATATATGTACAACCCTCACAGCACACATCTACCATGCACAGTGACCCCACAGCAAGGCTGAGGCCCAACTCCTTGAGGGTAAGCTCTCCCAAAGGGGGCCCAACTCATGACACCTCTGGGTAGACCTCCCACACAGACTGGATGCAGACCCTTTGTCCCACTGGGCATGTCCTGATGGGGCTGCAACACAGACCAAGACCCCCTTCATTTCCACTAAACAACAGAAGGGAAGAGTGACCTGCTTGACACTGGCACTCCTTCCGATGCCACCAATAGTGACCAACTGTCCAGGACTCTAGCCTGCCTTGAGAACTGAAGAGATCACTTCTTGAGAAATCCCCCAGTCCCTTCAAAGCTGGGACAGTTGGTCACCCCAAAGGCCATCCCCCTGACTTCTGTGATGGAAGGTGTATCATCCACTACTGTGGAGAGTGCTCCAGCTCTGTGTGGAGGGAAGGGGCTGGCTCCTCTCAGTGCCCAGGAGTCATCAGAGCCCTGCACTTGACCTGAAACGTAGGGACCCCACCACCACTGCTCACTCTGCTGCAGCTGGGCACTTCTCCCTACAAGCCACCGTTGCCACCTCCCTCTCTTCTGCCTGCCAAATTATCTCCACTAGCAGCGGGAATTCAAGGGCCCTTCATGGCTCTCATGATGGCTAAGTTTGCACCGATGCCTCTCAGCTGATTCTACACACATTTACTGAACCCTTTTACAGGGTCATTAGAGGTGGCCACTTGCTGGGAGCGGGTCTGATTCGGCAGCCCCTCCTGCTTCCGCACAGCTTGTCTCTCAGCCACAGGCAGACCAGGCTGGCCTCTCCTCTCCTGCCTGTTTCTGGGAGCTCAGGAATCCCATGTGCAGGTCCCAGGAGCTCTGGGCTTCCAAACGCACAGCCCTTCAGCTCAAGTGGTACCTGGTGTTATTGGGTCCTGTGCTGGGGACCCAGACGTGAGTGACAGGGGGTTGCTTCCCTTGAGGACCTAAAGCCTAGAGGGGTCGATGTGTGCCTGGAGCACAGGGTCATGCTGTGCTACAGGCAAGTCCAGGTACCAATGGTGGGATGAGCCAGGGCTTCCTGGGAAGGGGACATTTGAGAGGAGACTCACGGGTCAGTTGTGCAAAGAAGGGGATCTTGGAAGAGGCCTGGTAGGGCCCAGAGAACAGCA
>PVJI01030100.1:0-14571 GCA_004026765.1 Micronycteris hirsuta | reverse complement strand
TTTTTTTTTTTGCTTTTGTTGTTTTTATTCTAATCATCTCCTACTTGACCACCCATAACTGCTCTTACACTCCCCTACTGCCTCTCTGTGCAGGTATGGTCACATGTCCTGCTCCTCAAAAACATTCTTCTTTCACTGCTCCTGAGATGAAAACCCAAATTTCTTAGGATAGGCCAGGAGGATCTAACATTTGCTCACCCGCTCCAGCTTTTTCTTGTATCATTGCTCCTCTCCGCTTTACACACCTGAGCCACACAAAGCTAATACAGAGGACATCAGTGAGACAAAGAAAACAGCAGGACAGGGGACTGGGCGTGGGGTGATGTGGGGTGCAATTTTAAGTAGGTGGCCACAAGCAGCATGACTTAAAGGTTACAACAGACTTTGACAAGTTAGTGGCAATAAAAAAATAAGTACTTCTAAAATGAGAGCACAAAGGACTTGTTGGAAATGGTGGCCGTAGTGGCTCAAGAGAGGCAGATGTGGTGGACAGCAGGAGAGAGTCCGGGCGGTAACGCAGGCCAGGCAGAGCAGCCTGGCAGGGCACCCAATGCCATCGGCTCCCACAGCCACCTCTCCAGCCTAGATCCTCCCCTGAGGGCCAGCCTCCAGTTTCAACACACACTCAACCACACCTCTTGGATGACCAACTGGCAGGTTTATGCTCAGGTCTTAATTTCCCCCACAAATCTGTTTCTCCTCCATTCTTCCCTCGCAGTAAATAGCAGGAACCTCTACACATTGGTAAAAGCCAGACACCAAAAGCTCTCCCACTAAACAGAAAATAGACATGACATTCTAATAAAACATTCTCCATACCAAGCAACTACATCCTTTGACAAGCATAGTAAACTTGGCAAAGAGCCTAACCCTTTGTATGTAATGCTCCACTGCCCACACATACATCACACACAGACAGGAAGTATATCACCTGCATCTGATTCCCACGTCCAGGAATTAATATTCCACAGGGGCAGAGGCCGGGGAAAGTGGGACATTAAACCTGGTGTCCTCTGAAATGCCAAGCGTCTGTCCAGGACAAAATGGTCCATGTAACCCTGGGTTTGGCGCTGACATAGCTCCAGGCTGGGAGGCAGGAGAGTGTCAGAGGAAGTGGTCCTTCCAGTCTTTGACAGTGTAAGTCTAAAATGGAAGTCCAATGAACCCCATCAAACAGGTCAGTGTCTCACAGCTTTATATATTTTAACTTTTAAAAGATTTTATTTATTTATTTTTAGAGAGAGGGGAACAGAAAGAGAAAGAGAAACAGAGAAACATCAATGTGAGAGAGAAACACCAACTGGTTGCCTCTTCCACGCACCCCAACCAGGGACCCAGCCCACAACCCGGGCATATGCCCTGACTGGGAACCGAACCAGTGACCTTTTGCTTTGCAGGACGATGCCCAACAAAGCCACACAAGTCAGGGCTCAGAGATTTATTTCTAAAGTCACTAAGCACATTAATTAAAATGAAATAAAATTAAAACTTAATTTCTTCAGTCACACTAGCCATATTCCAAGTGCTCAGAGATAGATGCGGCTAGTGGCTACAGCATTTTATTTCATCTTAAAATTTAGAATGTGGTGTTTTATTTTCATTATTTTAGAAAGAATAGGTATACAACAGTGTTTTTATGTATTATATCTATATATATGTCATGTACATTAGCATATTTAAAAACATATATGTATATAAAGTCAATATTTTAAATGACTCAAAATTTAGGTCTTGTTTTACATAAACTACTTTTTTTCCTTTGACTTTTTGACCTTCTTCACCCATTTCCCTTACAATCTTTTCCAAGAATTTATTCCACTAATTCCTTTTTTTAAAAATATATATTTTATTGACTATGCTATTACAGTTGTCCCATTTTCTCCCCCTTCTTCCCCTCCATCCCTTACCCCCCCATTCCCCACCCTTTAGTTTTGTCCATAGGTCATACACATAAGTCCTTCTGCTTCTGCATTTCTTATACTATTCTTAACCTCCCCCTGTCTGTTTTCTAGCTCCCATTTATGCTACTTATTCTGTGCCCCTTTCCCTCCTTCTCCTCCTACCACTCCCCTATTGATATTCCTCCATACCTTATATAAATCCCTTTAACATTTCATACAGTAAAGGCTGGGTGATGATGAACTTCTTGAACTTGACCTTATCTGAGAAGCACTGTATCTGCCCTTCCATTCTAAATGATAGCTTTGCAGGATAGAGTATTCTTGGATGTAGGTCCTTGCCTTTCATGACTTGGAATCCTTCTCTCCAACCCCTTCTTGCCTGTAAGGTCTCTTTTGAGAAATCAGCTGACAGTCTTACGGGAATTCCTTTGTAGGTAACTGTCCTCTTTTCTCTTGCTGCTTCTAGGATTCTCTCCTTATCTTTAATCTTGGGTAATGTAATTATGATGTGTCTTGGTGTGTTCCTCTTCGGGTCCAACTTCTTTGGGACTCTCTGAGCTTCCTGGACTTCCCAAAAGTCTATTTCCTTCACCAGCTTGGGGAAGTTCTCCATCATTATTTGTTCAAATAGGTTTTCTATCTCTTGGTCTTCCTCTTCTCCTTCTGGCAGCCCTATGATCTGTATGTTGGGCCGTTTATAGATGTCCTGGAGGTTTCTGAGCCCCCCCTCCGTTTTTTGAATTCTTGTTTCTTCATTCTTTTCTGGTTAGATGTTTCTTTCTTTCTGCTGGTCCACTCCGCTGATTTGAGTCCCAGTTTCCTTCTTATCCCTATTGGTTCCCTGCAGATCTCTCCTCATTTGTTCAAGTAATTGCCTCATTTGTTCAAGTAATTGTGATAATTTTTCATCGAATTCTGTGGCCAACCTGAATACCAGTGTTTTAAACTATGCATCTGATAGGTTGGCTATCTCTTGGTCAGTTAGTTCTGGAGCTTTGATCTGTTCTTTCATTTGGGCCATTTACCCCCCTCGGTGCGTCTGTTACTTTAAGGGGTGGAGCCTTAGGTGTTCACCAGGGCGGGTCAACTCACGTTGTTATTTTGTGATGCTGTCTGTGGGGGCAGGGTAACCCTCATCGCTGTGCTGTGACGAAGCCTGTGGGGGCAGGACCTGCGAGAGCAATGGCGCTTGCTCATCTCTCTGCATGCACACCGCTTCCCACAAGCACGTTGAGCCTCTCTGCACTGGCTCTGGGGTCGCTCCGGGGTCGGTGGACGGCCCGCACAGTTCCAAGCCCCCATGGGTCTCCCTAACGAAATCTCCTGTGAGGCCGGGAGTTCCTCCCGCCATCTCACCTCCCACAGGTGTTTTCAATCGGTGGTTTGAGGTTTTATTTCCCGGCTTTGATGGGTTGCGCCCTGCTTTTTTTTTCCTTGTTTGTCTGCACTCAAATTAGGACCTGCCCCATCCACCAGTCTCGGCCCCACTGGTTCCGAGTGGGCTGGGCGCTGGCCTCGTTTTGGTCAGGCACGCCCATCTCGGCGTGCTGCAGCGTTGCCAATCCCACTCCACAAGCCGCGGTCTTGCCGTGTGCTCACCACCCTGCTCGCTGCGGAGTGGCTGTGTGCTCTCTCTCCGCCCAGCTCCACTCCGCTTACCAGACTGGTTGTAAGTGTCTTCTTTAACTCCTTGGTTGTCGGACTTCCTCTCAGTTCAATTTTCTGTCAGATCTGGCTGTTTTTGTTTAATTAAATTTCTGTTTTTTCCTCGTTTGGTTGTGTGCGGAAGCACGGTGTGTTCACCTCTGTCACCATCTTACCGGAAGTCCTCGAATTTATTCCACTAATTCTTTAGTTCTAAAATCCCAAAAAGAACTCTCCAACAACTATCAAGTAGAAAAAGTAAACTGAGCTTTAACACTGCTTACTAATTTTTTTTCTCTAACTCGTAAGAGTTGTCTTAAACTTACTGTTGAGGACAGTGAACCTTATAATGTACTATCATCAATGTAACACAATAAAAACTTGCAAACAGAAAAAAACTCCACGGCTTTGGGTATCAATTTCAGAGCACATTACTATTCAAAGATCATTTTCTATAATCTTAACTTTGATTTTGGAATAATATTACATACATAAAAAATGGTGCAGAGACAGTACTGAGAGCTCCTGGTACAGCCTTCTAGTTCTCCTTACACAACCATAGGACATTGGTCAAAACTAAATGGCAAAATAGTATTCATTAAACCACAGCTTTCAGATGGAGATTTTACACTTTTTCAGTAACTGATGATACCTCTGATGCAATCAAACACCCAGATGCCCAACTGAGGGAATTCTTAGTATCATTTCTAATTTAACTTGGTTCCCAGCTATTCAATGATGAAGTTTAATTCTCTATGAGAATATGGATTCACAGTAATAGAGAATCTTGGTGTTGGAAGGGATTTCAGAAGTCACCTAGATTAGCATTTTTCAAAATACAAATGATGACCCATTAACGTCATGAAATTAATTTAATGAATCTAGCATTTTTAATGGAACAAAATACAAAACATTTAGAGTAAAACAACATGTTAAGGGCACTGCAGTTTCATATGACTTCTGTTTTAGTTATATATGCATGTATGTATGTGTGCACTGAATCTTACCATTAAAAAATAATCTTTACCATGAGTTAGTCAAAAAGGTATTGAAAGTCACTTATCCACATCAAGCCAAGGAAGGAAACCTCCCTTCAGTATCTCCACAGATAATAACACTATTTCCATTTAAATACTTTCTACTTATACTTCACACAGTAATGTTAGGAACCATTTTACATGGAACCAACATCCATCTCTGTTGACTTTTAATCTACAATTCACAGAAAAAGGTTTTGTTCTTCCAAATAAAAATATCCTGCAGTCCTATTTTTAAAAATCAATGAACAGAGGTTGTTAAAACTAAAAATCAAAAATGTAAAACAAAAAAGGTATCTTTTTTGGTTGCCAAAAAGAGGTTCTCTAGACAGAGGGCAGTGAAAGAAAAACAGAAGAAAAGTATATGAGGAACTCTAGTTGGGAGAAAAGAAGCAACACCAGCTAGAAAGGTCAAGTCAGTAAAGGTACATCTCTGTAGAGGCGACATGAAAAAATGCTCGAACTCAGCAATTTCCTGAGAATATGCATTTCTTACTAACGAATGTTCTGATTTTGGAAAGTAGGGTTCACCTTTTAAAAAATAACAGAGAGAGTGGGGGGAGGGGAGGGGAGAGGATGCAGACAACTGTAATTGAACATCAATAAAGTAATTAAAATAAAAAATAACTGGGGGGGGAGAGGAATGAACTCCTATATGCAAAAGGAAAAAACTGTACACAAATTAACCTTTTCGTTCTCCTTAAGATATACATATATTTCACCATTACAGATAACACACACACACATATATGTGTGTGTGTGTGTGCGTGTGTGCACGAATTCACCCAAACTGTATTCAGCTAAGTGGTAACTTCATTCTATCCAAAATGCAGAAGAAACTCAAAATGTGTGAAGGGAAAAATAAAATCTGAAGTCAAAAAATCAAAACACGAAATAAGCTCATTTACTTCACACTTACAGGAGTACCTTAGGGCCCAAGTCAAAGCCTTGTTACTCTTATTTTGCTCCCAATTCTACCCACAATATTGGTTTTCAAGACAAGAGCAGTTTAAGAGCATTAAATTAAGGAGGTAGGACAAGCACTGCTATACAGAAGTGCACTGACACGCAACAAGAGATGAGATGACAACCTCACTGCCAAGGATGATTGAGAAAGTAACAACAGCAGTACTGGGAACTCGAGAAGCTGACGTCCATGAGTATCTGGACAAACCACATATGCATCTCACAAGGCTTAGAATAATGGTTGTCATTTATAAGTTGACACTGAATCAACAGGAAAGATTCTCCATATTCATAATTGTGGCATTAATATAAAAATGTATGCCCTAACTTAAAAAAAAAAAAAATCTGCCCTGGCTGGTGTAGCTCAGTGGATTGAGCGCAGGCTGGGAACCAAAGGGTCCCGGTTCGATTCCCAGTCAGGGCACATGCCTGGGTTGCAGGCCAGGTCCCCGTGAGGGCCATGTGAGAGGCAACCATACATTGCTGTTTCTCTCTCTGTCTCCCTCCCTTCCCCTCTCTCTAAAAATAAATAAAAATAAAATCTTTAAAAAAAAAATCTATCCACAATTACTGGAATAAGAAAAGTTTCGGTTTGCAAAAAGAGGTAGTAAATCCTCAGCAATTTGAAAAACTCAACTGTCCAGAACACTTGCTTCCCTGAGGACTGTTGTTAATTGTAATTTTTACCTTCTACTCTAAAGCTTTCAAAAGTTCTATCTATGGCCCTGGCTGGTGTAGCTCAGTGGATTGAGCACAGGCTGTGAGCCAAAGGGTCGCTGGTTCAATTCCCAGTGAGGGCACATGCCTGGGTTGCAGGCCAGGTCCCCAGTGGGGGCCACATGAGAAACAACCACACATTGATGTTTCTCTCTCTCTTTCTCCCTCCCTTCCCCTCTGTCTAAAAATAAATAAATAAAATCTTTATTAAAAAAAGTTCTATCTAGGACTACTTAAACTAGCATATCATAAAATAATCCTTGATGTTAGCAGAAGGTAATGTGCACCCAATGCCAGACATGAAAACCACCTGGGGACCTTTGTAAAATGCTGGTGTTCAAACTCCCCAACCAGAAGTTCTGATGTAATTAGTTTAGAGAGAGACCAGCATCAGCCTTGTTAAAGTGTTCCAAGAGAGTCTGATGTTCGCCAGAGTTAGAAACCCCTTCAATAATTTTCTGCACAAGATCTTTAAGAATTTTTAAGGAATCTTTAAGAGGGATACAGTATGAAGCATTTCCCAAATTTGCCTTCAAACCCCTATTTTCATGCAGCACCTTATACTCCTGACTTTATAATTCTTCAGCTGAAAATTAAGGTAAATAGTAATCAAACTGTGCCACTTTCCAAAATTTATAAAAGTTCTAATATGCTTAGCAGCAAGGGAAGTAAGAGAACGGGGAAAAAAGGGAGCTAACTTTTATGCTGCTATCACATTTTTTATTGTATTACAAAAATTCCAAATGAAAGATTTTAATTTTAAGCCTGTGACTTAAAAACATTCATGTGTTGTAAAGAGCTAATTCCAAACCAAGTTCATGCTGCCCTCTAATGGCTCAAGACAAACACAAGGTTAACCTGTACTACACCAGAAATACTGATGATGAATAATTTTATTATTTTATAAGTGAGAGAATTATATCAAGAACATAGGAGTAAAAAAAGATTTCACTTTTTGGGTGTGCCTGAGTTCAAAAGATTAATTAAGACTGCTGTATTCATGTTCAAAATTTTTTAAAATTATCAAGCCATTTTCATCAAACTACCACATTTGCCTACACATGTAAAAATCAAGAGGAAACTATATACCATCTCTGTGCATTCCACAGTAGCTATCTCTAACTCAGCTTCTCCTCAAAAGTTGATGGCAATACTCTTCAAACTTAATGCTCAGCCCCCATAAAAGAATTTTAAAAACTACATTCGTTCACTCGCTTATTATATCTAAAATTTTAGAAACTAAAAATTTATCCACAATATTCTACCCACAATATTGGTTTTCAAGACACGAGCAGTTTAAAAGCATTAAATTAAGGAGGTAGAATATTAGTTTAGCTTATTTTTCATTAGAAACTTAAAATATTTCCAAGGGATGTAATTTCTGGTTTCCTGTATTGGCATTTTAAAGTAAAAGTACATGTCACTCCTTTAGATGTATCCAAAGGAATCTAAATATCATAGCAAGTTGATATTGATCCTCATCTACTTCAAAAATACCTAAACTCTGTTAAAGATATCAGGAATTTTACATCGTTTTACTCCTTGAACTTGCATTTTATTCCACTCTCTCCATAGAATTTTATCCTAATTTTTATATTTTACATCTAAAAGCCTTTTATTGCTCACTCTATAATAATTCTATGTCCCAAAAATATACATTAATTAAAACTTTCAGAAGTTTATATCTCCTGTGACCATAAGCATGCATGTTTTTTAAAATGCTGTAGAATAATCCATTATTGGTACTATTATAAGCAGATACTTAATGGAACAATATTAGTTATAAATTTTGATAATTTGGAAACAAAGTAAAATTTTTTTTATTTATTTTTTATTTTTTTATTTTCAGAGAGAGGAGAAGGGAGGGAGAAAGAGCAATGTATAGTTGCCTCTCACATGGCCCTCACTGGGGGTCTGGCCTGCAACCCAGGCATGTGCCCCGACTGGGAATCGAACCGGGACCCTCTGGTTCCCAGCCCACGCTCAATCCACTGAGCTACACCAGCCGGGCCAAAAAATAAAATCTTAATGGGTATGCTTCTTAGTGACATTGACAGGGCTTTTTAAAAAAGGTATATTGTGCCCTGGCTGGTGTGCCTCAGTGGATTGAGTGCCAGCCTGTGAACCAGAGGGTCACTGGTTTGATTCCCAGTCAGGGCACAGCCTGGGTTGTGGGCCAGGTCCCCAGTAGGGGGCCTGTGAGAGGCAATCACACACTGACGTTTCTTTCCCTCTCTTTCTCCCTCCCTTCCCTTCTTTCTAAAAATAAGTAAATAAAATTTTATTAAAAAGTTTTTTAGAGACTTCCTGCCAAGATGGAGGAGTACGCAGACACGATGTGCCTCCTCACACAACCAAAAGTTGGAAAACAACAATTTAAAAACAAATAACAACCAGAACTGACAAAAAAATCTAACTTTATAGAAGTCTGGCAACCAAAGAAGTAAAGACATGTTCATCCACACTGGTAAGCGGGGTGGAGCTGGGCACTCAGGGAGACTGCAGTTTGTGAAGCCAGGTGCACAACGGGGAAACTGGGAGCACAATGCTGAAACCAGCTGGGGGGACTTGGGCTGGCAGACCAGGATCCAGTGGGTCTCAGGCCAGTGGAGCGAACGGTCCCACATTTGCGCACAGATAAACTAGGAGAAAAAGTTGAGGAGAGGAGCAGACTGCGCAGTCCAGGGTCCCAGAGAGGGGAAATAAAGCCTCAAGCCACCAGTTGAAAACATCTGTGGGGGTAGACGCGGCATCGGGAAGAACTCCCAGCCTCACAGGAGAGTTCATTGGAGAGACCCACAGACACTTAGAGATACACAAGCCGACCCACCCACCTGGGATTCAGCACAGAAGGGCCCAATTTGCTGGTGGGTAGCAGGGGAAGTGATGGCACCATTGTTCCCTCTCAGGCCCTGCCCCCACAGGCAGTGTCACAACACAACAACATGGGTAACCCCGCCCTGGTGAACACCTAAGGCTCTGCCCCCTATAGTAACAGGAGTGCAGAGGGCAGGGAAAAAAAAAATGGCCCAATTGAAAGAGGAGATCAAAACTCCAGAAAAAATACAACTAAGTGACAAAGAGATAGCCAACCTATCAGATGCACAGTTCAAAACACTGGTAATCAGGATGTTCACAGGATTGGTTGAATTTGGTGGCAAATTAGATGAAAAAAATGAAGAATATGCTAAGAGAAATAAGGGGAAATGTACAGGGAGTCAACAGTGACGGGAAGGAAAGTGGGACTCAAATCAATGGTGTGGCCCAGAAGGAAGAAAAAACATTCAACCAGAAAAGAATGAAGAAACAAGAATCCAAAAAAATGAGGAGAGGCTTAGGAACCTCCAGGACATCTTTAAATGTCCCAACATCCGAGTCATAGGGGTACGAGAAGGAGAAGAGGAAGACTGAGGGATTGAAAACTTACTTGAACAAATAATGAAGGAGAACTTCCCGAAGTTGGTGAACAAAACAGACTTCCAGGAAGTACAGGAAGCTCAGAGAGTCCCAAAAAAGTTGGATCCAAAGAGGAACACACCAAGGCACATCATAATGACGTTACCCAAGATTAAAAATAAGGAGAGAATCTTAGAAGCAGCAAGAGAAAAGAAGACAGTTATCTACAAAGGAATTCCCATAAGACTCTCAGCTGATTTCTCAAAAGAGACCTTTCAGGCAAGAAGGGGCTGGAAAGAAGTATAACAAGTCATGAAAGGCAAGGACCTACACCCAAGAATACTCTATCCAGCAAAACTCTCATTTAGAATGGAAGGGCAGATACAGTGCTTCTCAGATAACGTCAAGTTCAAGGAGTTCATCATCACCCAGCCTTTATTATGTGAAATGTTAAAGAGACTTTTATAAGACATGGAGGGATATCAACAGGGAAGTGGGAGGGGGAGAGAGGAGGAAGTACAGAGAATAAGTAGTATAAATAGTAAGCAGAAAACAGACAGGGGGAGGTTAAGAATAGTATAGGAAATGTAGAAGCCAAAGAACTTATGTGTATGACCCGTGGACAAAAACTAAAGGGCGGGGAATGGGGAATGGGGGGGAGGTGCAGGGCAGAGGGGAATAAAGGGGGGAAATTGGACAAATGTAATGGCATAATCAATAAAATATTTTTTAAAGAAGTTTTTTAAAAAGTGTATATTGTATCTATGAAATAATATTTCTTACTGCTAAAATGAGAGAGGTTCTCAATTTAATTCTTATTTCATAATATTCTATGTAGGTATAGTCACCAAAAAACATAATTCACATTAAGGAGTAAATCGCCCATGAGTTTTGTAAAAACAAAATTTCTTCTCTGTGTCACAACTTACATTATTTACCATCAGAAATTATTTGTAATGATGTGGCCACTGATAACTTGATTAGGTCCTCTTGCAATTTGTTGAAAGCAAAGAACTAGAAACTACCTGACTTGCAATGGGATGTGTTACACATTTATTACAATTATTCAGTTTCTCAATTTCTAGGAAGTAGTCTGATAAGGCATTCTTTAGACTTAATCAAATGACTATTAATTATATCAATTATTCTTACACATCTTTAATTTGGTATACCCAGAAAGGGTAGAAAAATAAAAATGTTAATTCAACACCTCTCTGCTGATAACAGTACATATTTGTTTCATAAAATGTTTTTATGTTATCATGCATTTCAATATATTTTCCCACAACTTTGGAGTAGCAGATGGCCACCTCCCAGTAATAGATATTGGCAACCAATCCCAAGTCAGGCTATCATAAAAAAAAAAAAAGGTCTCTCTTTGTTTCTCAAGTGAAATATGTGTTGGGCTTAAAAAAAAAAAAAGATTTTTAATTTGTCTCATAAGGCAAGACCCAACTAAATGCTACACACAAGAGACATACCAAAAATAGAGAAGGGCTAGAAATAAATGGTTATAGAAGTTTATAATAAATAAAGGTATACTAGGCTAAAGGAAACAATGATTCTTATCTTGGTAGCAAAGTAGAATTCCAGTTAAAGTATACTAATGTCAAAGGACATTTTTAATGCTAAAACCTGAAATTCTCAAATGATATATAACAGTTATGAATATCTGTGAGCCAAATAACACAGCAAAAATGCTTATGAAGCAACAACTACTGGAGGTGCAAGGAGGTGCAGAGAGAAGCAGACAAATGCTAAGACATTTTAGTATACCACTCTCACTACAAGACAGGCGGAGGTGAGGGTTAGTAAAGATATAGAAGACCTTAGCAACAAGCAGAAATTTTCCTACAAAATACAAGGGTATAGGAATTATCTTATTCTAGCATGCCATCTCCAATCCTTAGCAACTTCAGGTTGCAGTAAATATTAGATTCTACTCCACAGCTATAAGGCACATTTTACCCATGACGCCTGGACTAAGTCACTGCCTCTGTCATTGTCCCATCTTCAGCTGTCTTTCTGCTGCTTCTACATCTGGTTATTCAGCCCACTGCTGTTGTTAAGCCCTCTCCTAAAGCACATCCAAGAATTAAGCTCTCCCTTGGGCTGACTAAACTTGCTTCTATTAATAAACAATTTGAAATTAAAGCTTGAGCAAAAAAGAAAAAAAGGAAAAAAAATAGAAAGGACTCATGGACCCGGACAACAGTGGGTGATTGCGGGAAAGAGGGTAGGTGGAGCAGGGTATAAGGGGGATAAAAAAATATTAAGTATTGTTTTATAAACAAGATTTTGTTTAAAAATATTAAGAATAAAAGCAAATTAAAAAAATAAAGCCCTGGAGGGAGAAATTGTCTCATTCATACAGCTGATGGTATCTGGAACCTTCCATCCTTTCTACTCCTGCCATTGCCACAGTAGAAAAGAGGCTCACTCCTACATGTCAGGCAGCATTGAGGAAAAAATGGTCCTTGGAAGGCAAAGGGAGAACTAATGACAGGTACACTGTTCACCATAATTAAAATGAGTTTTTATGGGCTATCTTGGGAATTTTGCCCCCACTTACCAAAATCTTTCTATGAGAAAATGCTTAGCATTCTAAGTTCCCAATAACCAATATAAAAACAAACCTTGGAACATGGCCTATTTGGTGATCACCCAAAATCTTGCCCAGAATTTATTAGACACAATCTTTCATTTCCAAGAAATGCTGTTATTGCAGAAACTTCTATAAACATGTCACATAAACACTCATTAATACTCACAACACTTGCATTAAAAACCGTACTTAAATTTCTTTCTAAATCAAATTTACATTAAAAATTTCAAAAACGCTTCACTAAAAATCAATAGTTCGAGAAAATACAGAAAAAGTGATTGAACATTAAGGAAAAACACCTGGAGTATAATATTGTTTTTTGAGTCATAAAGGAACTGTCCAAACCGAAGAAGAAAAAAAGATTCAAAATATTTCAAATTTCACGGAGCTAATACTAGCAACCTGTATAAAATTTACTTTACAAAATTCTAAAAACAGAAAGCCCACTCACCTATATGTCACATTAAAAAGAGCCTCAGCCTTGACCGGTGTGCCTGAGTTGTCTGGGCACAGTCCCACAAAGCAAAAAGGGGCCAGTTTGACTCCCCGTCAGGGCACATGCCTGGGTTGCAGGTTTGGTGTCCAGCAGGGGGGCCTATGAGAGGCAGCCAATCAATGTTTCTCTCTCACATCCATGTTTCCCACCTTGTCTTTCTCCTTCCCTTCTCCTCTCTAAAAAATAAATAAATAAAATCTTTTCTTTATAAAGAGCTTTCTTTATATGCACTGGGAAACCAAAATAAAATTTTGACTCTCTTTATTCCAATATTTGTTTAATTTTGGTGGTCTGGAACTGAACCCACGATATCTCTGAAGTATGCCCGTATCTGAGATTTAAAACATACATAGAAATGAAGTATATGAAACTGCTTGCCAAAAAGAAGAGCTTCATAAATTGAACTGTCATTGTCCTGTTTTTAAAAACACAAGTAAACAAGTATTGCTAAAGCGACATTTTGCTCAACTGAACAAAAAAGACATCGTGAAATAACACTGCTTCAACCACAAAAACATTGTACTAGGTTTTCAGAGCTTAAACAATAGATTAATAAAACTAGTCTCAATTAAAACAACAGAGGATGCTCTATATTCCCCTTATCCGGAATAAAAATTGTTGACATTTTAAAACAAATTTAGGACTAGAAAGATAAGCCATTTCTTGTTAAAAAAAAAAATATGTGTGTATATATATGAATTTAGCATTTATAACACTTAAGGTGTAGCCGTACTTTCCCAAAGAATCCTGATAAACTTGGCAGAGTGTGGTGGGGAGGGATTTATAGTAATTATTCTCTTGGTACTATTACTCATATTCAACCAACCTTTCGGAGAATATTTTTTTAAACTTATTTTTTTATATTTTATTTATTTTATTTTTAGACAGAAAGGAACGGAGGGAGAAAGAGAGGGAGAGAAACATCAATGTGTGGTTGCCTCTCACGTGGGCCCCACTGGGGACCGGACCCGCAACCCAGGCATGTGCCCTGACTAGGAATCGAACTGGCGACCCTTTGGTTCACAGTCCGCACTCAATCCACTGAGCTACACCAGCCACGTCTTTTTTTTTTTTTAATTATTTTATTGTTGTTCACTTACAGTTGTCTGCATTTACCCCCACCCCAAACCCCAGGCAAACCCACCTCCCTCCCTTGCTTCCACCCTCCCCCTTGGTTTTGTCCATGTGTCCCTTATAGCAGTCTTGAATACCCTTGTCCCCATTATCCCCTTCCCCCTCCCCTCTGCTTACTGCCACATTGTTCTAAATTTCAATGTCTCTGGTTATAATTTGTTTCTCTGCTTGTATTTTGCTTGCTTACCTCACAAGCGTCTTGGCTGTGGCTGATCTGAGTTCCTGGTAGCTGATCTGGCCTCGGTGCCTTCTCTCATGAGTCCTTATATTAAACCCCTTACCATTTCATATAGTAAAGGCTGCGTGATGATGTATTCCTTGAACTTGACCTTATCTGAGAAGCACTTTATCTGCCCTTCCATTCTAAATGACAATTTTGCTGGATAGATTATTCTTGGTTGTAGGTCCTTGCTTTTCATGATTTGAAATATTTCTCTCCAGCCCCTTCTTGCTTGGAAGGTCTCCTTAGAGAAATTCGCTGACAGTCTTATGGGAATTCCTTTGTAGGTAACTGTCTCCTTTTCTCTTGCTGCTTGTAAGATTCTTTCCTTATTCTTGACCTTGGGTAATGTTATTATGATGTGCCTTGGTGTGTTCCTCTTTGGGTCCCGCTTCTTTGGGGTTCTCTGAGCTTCTTGGACTTCCAGGAAGCCTATTTCCTTTGCCAGATTTGGG
>PVJI01030099.1:0-14583 GCA_004026765.1 Micronycteris hirsuta | reverse complement strand
GGATGTTGCTAATTATATCAAGAAAGGAGGATACCTGCAAATGTAAAGGGAAAAGTTATAGAACTGGTTGCACTTGTCCTTGGAAAGTTTTAGCTTGGATTTTAGGAGGTTGCAGTAAGGTCCTGCTGCCCCAATCCAGGGTGAGGGAGTTTTAGCAAAAAACAAGTCTCAAAGCAGCCTAGGTACAAAGCAGGCCTGAATCCCCATGGGAGAACCTCTCCGTGGGCGTGGGTCCTGTGTCGCTCTCCACTAGTCCCTCCAAGTGGGAGCTGAGCCCACGCCACGCAGAGCGGTCTCCCATACCTGTACAAACTTTTTTTTCTTGCTATACATTTAGAAAAACTTTTCTTGCTTAAAAACAAATCAGACTTTTCAATGGATGCAACTTAAAAAAAAACAAACTTGAAAGATAGCCTGTAATAAAATAATAAATGTCAAGAAGATGATGGATTTATGAGGAGCTCTGAATCCAAATGTTACCAAATTCCATTTAGGTGAAATAATTCACAGTCAGGATTACCAGACAGTAACAGGTGGCTACTTTTAAGTACAGATGCTAAGTGTCATACCTGCAGATGGTTCATCAGTAGAACATGTAAAAAAACATCTTAATTATTTATTATGAAACCTTTACATAAAAAAAATTAAAAGATAGGCATTCATTATGCTTGTTTGAGTTAGATCACTGAATACAGATGCTGTTATAAGTTAGCTGGTACTTTCGTTAAAACGAGTTCTCTGAAGATCAATTTAATGACATGGAAGTTCTGACTTCAGCTTGGAAACTTTTTGGCAATGCAAATTTCTTGCAGTTTCCTGATTTATGCATCAAAGCAGAAGGCACCCCTCCACCAGAATCCCTTATCAATATGTGCTAAGGTAAAGAAGGAGGTACTCAGCAAGTCATCCTTAAATAGAAGCATTCCAAATTGGCTTGGAATGTTCCCAGAGGCATATCACACCTGAAGCCTGAAAATGGAAACATTTAATTCCTCACATGGACTTTAGAATCACTATGGCTAATTTCTAAAGAACTTAGGTCATTCATGCACATGTACATTTTGCAGTCACTTTTTTTGTTTTATCATGATTGGCTAATTTACACTTTAGACATGCTTCAATGACCTAGCTATTGCCAAATAGCAAATCCACTCTCAAAGACAGAGATTTAATTCAATTTACCATATTAAAAAAAATTGTCCAAGACTCTAAATGTGACTCCCTGTAGAGACAGCTCTCCAAATGTGTTGAGTCTCAGCAAATCTGCTGGATTATATATGGCCCCAGGTGATGTCAATAGTGTATTTGTTAAATTATTATTCTCGATGCCTGACATATTCACATCCCATTTTATCTTCATGATGAATCACTGTTCAGAAAAGCCTACCTACAATACAGTGTTAAATTCTCTTGATCCATTGCCATATCTAAAAATTGAGGCAATAAGAAATGTCTGCTATTGTTTAGGGGTGTGTGTTATATCTTTGAACATATTTTACATAACTGAGTGTCATATAAATGCAAAGTTTACTCTGACTGGTTTTGACATAAAGATCAAATCCAAAGGAATTATTTGAGCTCTGATAAAGCTGGTTTGCAAGCAGGAAAGCCCAGAATCAATTCTACCAGGAATTAAGTGAAAATGCCTCCTCAAGGAAATCTTTAAGGAAGTTTTTTCTTTTGTGCCTTCCTCTCTTTAATCATGATGAGGCCGCAAACAAAAAAAAATCTTGTATTTTTTATTATGATAATCTAACTGTTATAATGACATTAAAACGTAAAATAATAAAGGAGCTAAAAATCCAACCTCTTCAGTTTCACCTCCCAGCAGAACCCCGATAAACTTTTTATTGTATATCTTTCTTGTAACATCCTTTGCAAAAATAAGGTCCTGTATTTATATATCTATATACATATGAGGTCTGTTGGGAAAAATTCAGCCATTGTTAATATAATGAGAATGGTGTGTGCAACACTGATGTAACCTGGCAGCCAAGGAGAGTGGGGAGTGGAATATGCATGGGTGAACAATGACGACTTCACTGTACTAGTCAGTGAGGATGGTGGATGCCGTAGAGTGAGCATGTGTACTGTGTGGCCATCACATTCAAAATGACTGAGTGAATGGAGCAACAAATTTGCATCAGATTTTGCATTAAGCTTGAACATTTCTCCACAGAAACTATCTGCATGATTCAGAAGGCTGCAGCTATGGGCAACTGGTGATTGGCAGCTTCATTACAAAATGCACTCAGAGATTTTTGGTGAAACATGAAATCAACCAAGTGATTCAGCACCCTCATAGCCCATATTTGGTGCCTTGAGACATCTGGCTTTTCCCAAAGCTAAAATCACTTTTGAAAGGGAAAAAATTTCAGACCATCAAAAATTTCAGACCGTCAATGAAAATACAACGAGGCAGCTGATGGTGATTGGGAGAACTGTCTGAGGTTCCAAGGTGCCTTCTTTGAAGAAGACTGGGGCATTATTGTCCTATGTGCAACGCTTCTTATATTTTCTTAAATAAATGTCTCTGTTTTTCATATTACATGGCTAAATTTCTTCTGGAAAGATCTTGCATGTCTTATTTTAAACATGTAGCAAGATATATTACCAGAAATGCATGCCAAAATTTAAATTTGTTACTTTTAGTTTGGCAAGAAAAGTAGCAGTTTTTTCAAAACATTGGTGTAAACTGATAATCACCTTATAATCATAAACAGTAGATGGATGGATGAGGGGTTGTCTGAATTTCCAAGGAAGTGGGGTATCACACGGACACATATGCTTTGTAAAGCTTCCCCATCACCTTAGTCATCATGGAACAAGATTCGTTTTCTAGGTCCACGTGTTGGCAGACTCTGGAGTCTGCATCAGTGCAGCCCTCTGGGGTTAGCTTATGGCTAGGGAACTTGTAGTAAGTTTAAAAGAAAAGAGTTAGACCATCATAACTGCAACTTGGGGAAATCAGGCTTATCACTGTTAAGGAAGAGATATTGGCTTCCTCTGGGGCCGCAGGAAGACTCTGGGCCACAGCAGGTATCTAGACAAGCATGTGTGTATAGTTCCTCTGCCTGTTGAATTGTGCTTGTTCAGCCTTAAAGTGTGATAATAATGAAGCAAATGAACTCATGCGTTCACTGTCTGATCCCTTTAATGACCAAAGCATTCTTAGGATTTCAGGGTGGAGAGAAATAGAGAGGAACAGAGGCATTCTGAAGGGAAATCCTGGACTTTTTTCTAACAGGGTACGTGAAGGGTTGCATACTAAATTAATGTAAGTAAAATAAGATTTCTAGTTTAGTGTTATATTATGGACAACTCTATCATAAATGTAAGTTACAACAGGAATCTGTTCATTTTGAGCTACTGTTAATTCTCTTAACAAATTACATGGTTTTAGTTGGCTTAAAAATTAAAACTTCTATGTTTAACAAATTTAGAATCATGTTATAGTCAAATCTTTGCAACTTTCTTTTCTTCAAATATCTTCAGTATTTTCTCACATCAGCACATGCACATGTATACTTTCCTATTCTCAAGTGCTGCATAATGTTCACATTTTATGAAAGCATCACAAATTACTGAAAAAGTTGCTGATTGTCATTTAGTCTGTCTTCAGTTGGTTGTGAATATAAACAATTCAGTGATAGCCATGCCCATGCATGTATTTATGTTACGATAAGCCATAGATTAAATTCCTAGCAGATGAATCCTCAGCCAAGTGACGATGCATTTTTAATCAGATAGCATTTGCTGAATGGCACTCCAAATGATTGCATCCATTTATACACCTTGCAATGATGTATGAGAGTCAGGATTTCTTCGTAAGGATAGTGACCGATTGCAGATGTGGTCTTAAAGCTCTGGATTATGATACTTAAGGTGAAGACCACCCATCTCAAAATACCTCCATTCCCACTCCTCTAAAGCACTAACCCATGTTAATTCTTTCTGCATTGTTAAGAAACTAAGTGGACATTTTCTCCTTTGGTCTCTATCTCTGAGGGAAAATGTAGCACAAAAGTTTGTTTTTTCTTAAAAAAGCAGCTGCCAGTTTTCTTTTGAGCACCTCATATTCACAATTTTACAGGCACAAGTGTCAAGGTGCTGTGTGGTACACCCGCTGATTCACACCTCTGTTCGAGAAAATCATTTCAAAGGTGCTGGCCCAATATCACTGGGCCTTTTTATCCACTCCCCCTTAACACATCCACACACTGATGCTGCTCACAACTTATTTGTGGCACCTCAAGTTAATTCTGCCAATTCATATACTTATCACACAGGCATGAGATACTCTGACATAACCAAGTAAGGAACACTCCTTGGGGAGGTTATGTATTTCCAGAGGCTATAAAAGTAGGGGAAGAAAGTTTCACAATATTTGCACAGAAAAAAAGTTTATTTCTTAGGTCAAATTTGACCAAAATGACCTCTCTCTTATTAAGACCCACTCAGATTTACCTGTTTCAGGCATAGTCATTGCTCATGCCATTTGCTTTCTCTTCCACCTGGAATCTTCCCCTTCTACTTTATGGTAATCAAAAAGTAGATATCATCTGTGTAGATGATCATATATGAAAGACGTGAGGAAATGGTACTTGGCTTGCTTTTTAAAAAGGTGAGTCTGGACTGAAGACCATTTTACCTTCTGTCTTTGACTTGAAGTTTTTGGCATTATTTTTGCACTATTGAACAATTTACCACATTGCTACACCCAAACTTGAGTCTGATTGTTAGGATTTGAATTCTTGCTATATCCTTGCTATATATAGGATGTTGGGGAGTTGCTTTATCCACAGTCAGACAAAATTTGGGGCATTGGAGATAGTGAATGAGACAGACAAGTTTCCTGTTCACTCAGAATTGATACTATGGGTATGAAGGCATAAAATTAATGTGTAATCAATTCAGTTTTACATACAGAGAAGAATATGAAGAAAATAGAGCCATATCAGAGTGGTAAGGGGAGGCATATTTGAAGAGGTACCATTTGAGCTGACACTGGAATGACATAAAGGACAGGGCTATAAAGAACATGGAAAAAAAATACCAGGCAAATAGAATACCTATAAGCTGTAAAAATGCTTGACATATTAAAGAAAAATAAATGGCCAGTTCAACTGAAGGGAGTGAAAGAGATATGACATGATATAAGGTCAGAAGGATAGTTGGGCCAACACACAGAGGACCACAGTGAGAAGGATGGACATTAGCTATTACGAGCAGAGACTCATACTATCAGCTCCAACAGGAAAATTCCAATTCTCTTTTGCTTTAGAACATTTTTAGCTCACGTTCCCCATGATTAATGTGGAAGCTTTCTGCCCTTTGAGACTTATCTGACCTATTTATTATGACATGGTGTCTGGTATAAATGAATTTCTCATACCAATGGGATGACAGATACTCAATCTATTTGGAAAGTCTTCATGTTCATTGGGTGACTGACCACAGAACACAATATGCCAACAATCTATAAAACGTTAAAATTTGTTGATGATATTTCTGAAAACATCTTTTTCCCTGAAGTGGTGGTAAAGTACAAATTAGCAGACTCATCTCTCCATTCTTCATTGTCATTTTCTTATGAAATGTGTATTGTTAGGGAGAGAAGAGAGGAAATGTTGAACTGGGAGGTTATCATTAAATGCTACCCAACGTGAAAAGTTATCCTAAATTCAGTCAGAAGATGTTCCTTTGAGCTAGGCTTGAGCCACTGGTCTGTTCACAGGACGTTAGCTGGCATCATAAAGTCACTAAATGATGATCTTTTGAAGCAAATCTTTCTTGATTTTTTCTCTATTATTTCAGGACCCTAAGGACACAAAGTCATAAATATGAGGTAGTAGGCGTCCAATTCTCTACCACCTTCTATTGAGTACATGTCACATTTGCCTTTTCAGTGCTTATGTTATGGTCACCATTAATAATTTCCCACTGGGTAAAAATAAAGGCACATCTTCACATGTATGTAAGGAAGATGCAAATAAAAATTGCCTCACACTGTTGAATACAACTACAAAGGTATAGAAAACCAAACTGACAAACTAGATAATTATATTCTAGAGAGAGCTTTATAAGATATTCTTTATAGAATATGGACATAATCTAGCAGTGTTGATGCCCTGCTCTAAATAAGTGTAACCCAACTGAGTTTGCCAACAGTTACATAGAGTTTTCAGGAAGCTGACAACATCCTACCTTGTGTGCTTTGTCTCCCGTCTTCCTTGCATAAGGGCTATTTCTGTTATCATAGTTTTTTTTTCCCCTTCATCATAATCAATTACACTTTAGAAACTGTGAGAGAGTTAAAGTTCCAGAAGACCACAGTCTACCAATAAAGAATTGAAGTCCCTCAAGTATCTAGCTGTTGGCTCCATGTTAGTTGTGGCAATGGAACATCACTTGACCGTGAGTATCTTTTCATTTAACAGAGTAGCTCAGGATCATTATTACATTGGTGGGCTGCAGAGTTCTCAGAACAATGATAGAGAATAAGCCCCACTAAACTAACACTTTTAAGCAAAGTCTTATTTGCCAAAGAGAAGCACATATCCAAGCCAGAATTCAAGAGAGAGAGAAATAGCTTCCACCCTCTACCTAATGATGAAGAGAACTACAAAATCACATTGCAAAAAGACATGAATGCAGGGATAAGATTAATTTGAGATCTTTTTGCCATCTACCATACTTTCACAGCAATAACATTTAATAATAAAAATGAGAGCAAGCTCCATTTTTCTCATTTTTTACTTTAATAATATTTAATTTTTTACTATTGGTATGATATTGACTATAGGACAAAATATTCTCTTTTAAAATATTTCTCCTGATATTTTGCAATTTTGTTCTCCTTCTATAATTACCATTTCTAAATTTAACTCCTTAATTTACCTCATTCTTTCTTCTACATCACTAAATACAAATATCTTCTTGGTTCGTTTCTTGGCCTTTTCTCTACCTGTGCTTTCTCGAACAGTCCTCATTCACTTCAGTGTTTCAAATATCTTATCTATAAAATAATTTCTAAGTAACATTCCCATTCCAGATATTCCCTAATATTCAATTTTCTAAACTATTTGATAGACTATTTCAATTTTTATAATGTTTTATTAATTAAAATGGAACAAATCTAAAATATATACTCATTTACTTTACCTACTCTATTCTAGGTCATTGCTTCCAGATGCTAAAATTTAAACTTTCTTTATATTATTTTCTTTTTCAGTGTAGAGACTATTTTTTTTCTGTCCTTCTTTTATATGTGATTGCAGCTATAAGAAATGACTAATAACCTACTTTGGGTCATTTTTGTAATAGACATCCAAAGGAACTGAATTACCTTAAAACAACAGTATATGAGCTCCTGAAAATGATACCCTCAGAAACTTTCTGGTCCAAATTCCCACCATTTTTTCCCCGTTTAACTTTCTTTTTATTTTTTTGGAAATACACCAATATCTTTTGAATAATATCCATCCCCACTGACTCTGTAAGAGTCTATTTCTGTCGCTTTCAACCTAAAAATTCTAGCTGACTTAACAATTAGTGCTAAAGAAGTGGTATGGTCAGTGGATCCTCAAAGACAACATGGAATAGTCTCCTTAGTTTCGAATTTAAAAATGGGTGAAACATAATGAAAGTTCTCTTTATATTGTGAGGATAAAAAAGTGATAGTTGATGATTAGTGACTTTTAATTGTATGAACCTAAGATATGATCACCACTGGAAGTTATGACTGAGAAGATGAGGTAAGTGTTTCCATTCTACCATTAAAAAAATGAGGAGTAAAAAACAAACGAACAAACAATATAGGATGGTTATTTCTAAATGACATTGGATAACGGGGCAAGAGAAAACTAATTTTAACCTCAAAATCTTTGCCTCAAGTCAGGAACTGAAACTGAGAAAGTATGTGACATTACCAAAATGACTTCTTATTGTGTATAACTACAAAGCTGACATTCCCAAAACCAAGGTCACAGAGTCCTTCTGTGTGCTAATGAATTACAACCCCAGTTGAATGCACAACAATTGTTCAATATCATACATATATGAAAGCTAAGATTCTTTTTTTAAAGTTATAACCTAATAATTGGAATCAGAATTTCTCGGAGGACCCAGAGGGCTCTGAAATGTTTGCCAAAAGAGCTGCCTTGCTTGAGGAAGTCATGACACTCTTTTCATTGCTGTTCACTTGGAAACAAAAATTTGCATGTAAAATTTTTTTACAGAATGAAAAGCAGAATCAAAGTTATATTCAGAAAGAAATACAGCAATTCACTTATTTGTATTATTAAAAATAGTGGAGGATTGACTTAGTAGATGCTTAGTGAAGGACATAAGAGTATAATTTTTAATCAGGCTCAATTTTTAAAAATATATACACTGTTAAGAGATTCTGTATTAAATAAGGGGCTGGAGAATTTGGCTGCTTTTAAAAAATAATAATTTGCTAGATTGACCAATGAAACCTCAATTCATGGCTATCCTATATAAGTTACTTATAAGGTCAGAGAAAACTTGTTATAACGTAGACAAGGTTATTTACATGCTTCCAAAAAATGGAAATATTGTGCTTTTTTCCCTATGTTATCTGACAGTGTTCAGAGGCTTTTTTATTTATTATCAGAAATAAATAGACATGGAAAACACCAAAATGTTTGGAAAGCAATTTACGCCTGTTTTCTATTGGTCAGAAATGTTGGTGGGAAAGTTTACAGCTAATATTGGATTCTTCTTCTTAACAGAACTGAGAGAATTTAAGATTATGAAATGGAAGTAAAAGCAACTAACTTCCAGAAGCAAAATGGATCTTACCAGCATGATAGGCAGAATTGATGATGGGATTTCACTATGGTGTTAAAGTACAGATGTGATAGCATAATGTATTTTCAGAAATAGTTTGATTCATAGAAATATCTAGCTATAGTTAATACAGATTTCTGAGGAAGAATACCAATAGACAACCTATACAAGTTTTACTTAATTTACTTATCTAAAACTACTTTTATTACAATACTCATCTAAATTTCAAGACCTGAGTAAGTTTATAGACACGGAGCTCCTTAAGTGAAGTTAGTGTTTGTTTTTTACAATCAATCAATCTTAACGGACACAATCCACCTGTGTACCATTTTTAGCTGAAAATTTATTTTCTCATTCATTCTGGCAGTTTCCAGTTGGTCCTTTGATGAATTAGCCACCCACTGGGTGTTTTTTTAAAGAAGTAAAGAGCTGGCTATTCCACCATAGAATTATCACATATAGAGGACATCATTAACATTATTAAAAGCATAAAATCCTAAGACTTAGAGGAAAGGCATTAGGTCCCATATTTCAGTAAAAATCAGTGTAGGTGCAGGAAAGAGATAAAGATTAAACTGAACATGCTATCAGGGAAAACTGCTAACATTTATAGCTGTTTTTATATACGGGAGAATGAACAAAGAAAAATACTAATACTTGTTTGCACCACAAGGAAGTAATATTGCTGACAGTTATTTGTGAGAATTACGTACTGTTAGTAGCGTATTATCATATGCACAATAACTATTATGTGTAATATGAATCTGTGCCACTTTCATTTGGAAAAATATTTGATTATTATTCTAAACTGTGCTCCGTGTGTTCGGTTTTTTATTGCAAAGCTGACATGATCACCTGATCACACTATAAAAATGAAACATACACATAAAACAAAAACCAGAAAAGAACATTGAGTGTAACATTTTAGAGATATTTGTGTAAAGAAATACACCTTTTCCCCTTTAGCATAGACATCAGTGACACTTCTCATTTCTTACACCTTATATAGAGTTCTAAGCTGAAGGCTCTGAAGGACATGAGAAGGAGGGAGATGTAAGGGAGTTTCTCATATTGTCTGTCCAGTGAAGACTGGGTGGCTGAAGTCAAGAGAGATTAAGGGGTAAATTCATATTTTTCCCCAATTTTTTTTATTGTTCTACTACAGTTGCCCCAATTTTCTCCAGTTTCTCTCCCTGACCTGCCTCCCCTCGCTCCCACAGTCAACCCCCACCCTATTGTCCATATCCATGGGTCATTTAAATTTGTTCTTAAACTCATACATTTAAAATAGAAATGAAGGGGATCAAAACTAAAAAAAAACAAAAAACAAAAAACAAAAAACAAAAAAAAAACAATCCTGTTGTCAAATCCAAAGGGAAAACATAACTGAAGTTAGGGCAGTCGAAAGTTGAAGGGAGAGTGAGATTCACTCATCAAACATTTTGAATGTTGGCACTGTTCCATAGAGTACCCACATAAGATTTAATTTGAGAAAGTTAAATTAGGTTTAGATTTGAGCTATCTTGCAATAGCCAAGTGGAAATGTCTGGTTAAACTTGTGTGTCTGAGTCCAAGAGCCCACAGAAGATGGCGTAGTCTGGGAAGTAGAAAGTAAAATCATGGGAGTCAGTGCCGTCACTTGGAAAAACTCTAAGGAGCGGGAAGACTAATGGAACGAGTACAGACAATGAACCAAACAACATTTAAATGACATGTGGTAAAATATAATCTCTCTTAGGAGACAAAAACCTAGAGAAGAAAGAAAACCAAGAGACTGTTACTTAAGCAAAGGAAGGAACATTTTTTTTTATTTTTTTTAAAGATTTTATTTATTTATTTTTAGAGAGAGGAGAAGGGAGGGAGACAGAGAGGGAGAGAAACAGCAATGTATGGTTGCCTCTCACATGGCCCTCACTGGGGACCTGGCCTGCAACCCAGGCATATGCCCTGACCGGGAATCGAACCGGGACCGTCTGGTTCCCAGCCCGCGCTCAATCCACTGAGCTACACCAGCCGGGCAGGAACATTTTTGACAAAAAAGTGACAACCGAGATATTAAAAGATATGAAGAAGTTTATTAGCAAAGTGTTAAAAAAGTTTTACTCTATATTTAAAGAGTGAAGGGACCAGACTCCAAAAGAATGCAGAGTATAATGGAAAATAAATCGAATTCTACTAAAATTAAGAACTTCTCTTCATTAAAAAGACTATAAGAAAAGTGAAGAGACAGACCATAGTCTGGAAAAAGAATTTTGCAGCACCTATAGCCAACAAGGGAGTAGTATCGGTATATATACAGAAAAATTTTCATCATAAACAGCTTAACTAGGGAAGGGGAAAAATGAAAAAAATAACATAAGCATTTAATTACAGAAGAAAAAACATGAATGGTGCATGAATATATAGAAGGATGTTAACCTCTCTAGTAACCAGAGAAATACAAATTAAACTCTAAATAATTTACTATTTTATATCCACCAGACTGGAAAAAAAAATGACTGATAAAATTAAATGTTGGAAGAGAAAGTTAGCAAATTAGTAACTCTCATTCACTGCTGATGGGAGTGTAATTTGGTACATTTGAAAACATTTTGGGCTTTCTAGCAAAGCTGAACATGTATAAGCCCTATGATCCAGATGTGGTACTCACAGGCATCTCCATATCTAGAACAAGTCTTGTGTGAAAAGATATGTTTAGAAAGTTTCCCTCAGCATTTTTATAATTGTAAAAATATGTAGCCCTGGCTGGTGTAGCTCAGTGGATTGAGCACGGGCTGCGAACCAAAGGGTCACCAGTTTGATTCCCAGCCAGGGCACATGCCTGGGTTGTAGGCCAGGTCCCCAGTGGGGGCCACATGAAAGGCAACCACACATTGGTGTTTCTCTCCCTCTCTTTCTCTGTCCCTTCTCTTCTGTCTAAAAATAAATAAATAAAAATCTTTTAAAAAATATGTAAATAATCATAATTTTCCTCAATAAAGAATGGATGAAAATGACATATGATACTTATATATAAACCATGACTGTATGTATGAACATAAGATTAAACATCTTGATAATATTAAAAATATCAAGAGAAATGAGTGCAGATAGATAAAACATTAAATTAAAACACAGGCAAAATTAAACAATACATTGTTTAGGGATGCATACACAGATGATACTACTATTAAAAAAACAGGGCATTATTTATTTAAGAGTTAGAAGAGTGGACATTTGATGGCAGGAAGGGTTTGGATGAGGTTATGATAGTTGAGAAGCATAGAGGGGCTCTTAAGGAATAAGTGATATGTTTATTGATGTTAATGATAGACACAGAGTTGTTTGTTTTATTTATTTATTTTGAAGTGTACATATACACTTCCTATACTCTTTGTATTTCATAATTTGAAAACAAAATTTTAAACAAAAATATATAGAATGTCAGGCTGTCATTGCTTAGTGACATCTTGAAATTATCAACAGAACTAATTTTCAAAAAGTCCTTGTAAATGGGATTCTACATTTTGCAATCTGACATATGACATATTTTGGAAAGAAATGGATTCTGCTCTGGAAGAGTTAGAGATGCAAACGCAGCAACGGTATTTTACATGTATAGCTGAGTGTGCAGAAGAAGTGAAGATGAATTCATGGAGGCCTAAACACAGCTGGCACTGAAATCGAGAGGGGTAAGCAGAATGAAAGCCAGAACTCCTGTACTACTAGCAGCGTGCACACCTAGAATAGTGCCGGAGGGGATGGGAGACGTCTTGAGCAGATATAAGGAAGGGCAGTGGAACTGAGAATCCTGCATTAAGATGGAATTACAAAAACTCCAACCTCAGTGAAAGTCCGAATGAGGGGGGCAATAACAAAACAGAGCAGAAATACTCTGACAAATGTAACTTTTTTATCTCTGCCTAGGGTCAGGGTGGGACAATTATATCAAGGAATTTTGCTCTAAATGAACAGAGATTTGGTTCAAGAAAAAATAGTAAGTAGTAAAAAACAATGCCATGATCCATTACCTAATCTTCTTTAGATACAGGTAATTTTATGGATAGAAATTATGAAACATTATATATAATCTCAATCTTATACAAGTATTTTAGAAAGAAATATATTAATAAATATATAATAGTCTTGACAGGTACAGAAAATGTAATATCTGAAGTTTAGTTTTTTTTATATTTTTGAACTCTCAAAAACAATGAATAAAATAAAAATTCCTTAATTTAATAAATGTCATGTGACAAAAATCAAAACCTACTTAATAAAGAATGGTGTGCTTGCTGTATATCGGAAAAAAGTTTGAGATGCTTCATTTTTAACAAAGTATTCATATTTTCTTATATTGTAATAATGCAAAGGAAAATATGAGGCATGAGGTTTAGGAGGAAAAAGATAACATTTTCAATATTTTCAGGCAATATGATTACTTACATAAAAAACAACAAAATCTACATCAAACCAGGAGTTTCTGGTGTTCTGGAAGCCAAGCCAAATGTTTCAAGAAGAGAATGATCAACAGAATCTAATGCTAATAGTTCAAGTAATATGAAGTATGAATAATGAATATTTATTTGACAATGAAATACTATCTTGGTAGCATTTTAGTGTATAAGGCATTATTAAGGGCCACAGAATTACTTGAATTCGCCTGGCCAGAATTTTTTCTCAGACCTTAGAACATGGTTTATCTGCTTAATATTTTATATGGTTAAGTCTAAATTCTCATTTATATAGATAACAAATAGGTTGCACAAAACAATACAGTTCTCTCTGTATTTGACTCCCTTTGTGTTTGCCCCAACATACAGAACTCAGGAATAAGGAGCAAATTATCTTGGGAAGGGGAGAGTTTGATATAATTGACCCTAACACTAGAACAAAGTTGTGTCCTAGAAGCTCTCTTGGAATTCAAGCGAGAAGACTCGTTTTCCAGCCTAGAGTTAGTGGCCTCTTGCCAACTGTGAAACTTGGAGTTTTCTTCTCTGAAATGCAAATGTTCCCATTTTCTTGCCTCAAAGAACTGTATAATACGGGACTCAATAAGTGCTTCGTAAACATGGAAGTTTTCCATAAATACGAGAGGTGGATTTTGTTTCTGATGAAGCAGTTTCCCCAAGCATGTTCTCTAGAACACTAGTTTGAAAGGTTTTCGTCAGCAGAGATCTACAGTTCACATTCTTCGAAATGGCCTTCTCTGTTAAGGCTCTGATAGTCTTAGAGAGGAAAAGGAAGGCTTTTATGCCTCCCTGAAACTGTTTTCCCTCAACACTGGTCTGGGAAGGGCTGTCATCAAGGAAGCTCCAATCAGATAAGACAGTGAGAACCCATCATAGGAGGAAGAAATTCATGCTAAAAATGTAAGAAATGACAATTTATATCAAAGGCAAGCCCAGAAGATTAATCTAAAAAATCTAGCCCCCCCCTCCCCATGTCAGACAAAGTGGACATTTGAATAGAACTAAGAAAAAAAAAAGGTGGCCAAGTCATGGACTCTGTCACTGAGAAGCTCTTAGCACAGTCAGGATCATGAGCACACAAAAGCACAAGACCCAGAGGATGGGCAAAAGTAGGCTTACGGTCATTAGTATGCAAAACCCAATTTATTCTTGTATTATTAATTAACTATTGTATTATTTTCCATACGAACACCTGTATGCCTACTTTTGCCCCACCCTGTTTAATGGCTATAATATTTATGTTTATGTATAATATTATGTACATATGATGTAGTACGGTAAAAAATATGAGTAGAAAACAAAAATTTGTTCTGCCTGC
>PVJI01030098.1:0-14468 GCA_004026765.1 Micronycteris hirsuta | reverse complement strand
AAACATTTGCTAGAATTAAACCTTTAAGCAAATTTGTAAGTATTTCAGCACACTCAAATGAGATAGTTTGAGAAGAGTTTAATGATTTACGACAGCAAGGTCAGAATGTCGGGCATCAACTGAGATAGTACCTATCTCAGGTCATGTTCCCTTAAAGGCAAAGTCTGAGATAAGAGTTCAGGCACATGCATTTTACTAAGAGTGTGCTCCAGAGAAAGGGGGTGAGGGAAGCAGGATATGGCAGGGAAAGAAACTAGCAAGAATATGATCCACCTGCAGGTTAGCTTCAGTCTGACCCCATAGAAATTTCTGGAGCATTAACTGCAGGACAGTTCGTCCCACCTGCAGGCAGCCCAGAGGCCAGTCTTAACGCTCCTTTTTCCCTCAGTCCCTGGCTATGGGCCACCTGGTGGGGGGAGGGGAGATTGAGAGGTCCTGACATCCCTGGCAAGGCAGCTTTTTTTAGATCAAAAGTGATCCTACCTGTCGAGCACAATACTACATATTGGTCATTGGTTAAAAGTTTGTGATGCATTCTGAAGCATAGTGAATTGTCCTCATAAACTGCCCGCCCCAAGCTGGCACCGTACTGCCCCTTCAAGAGGCCGTTCCACCATCCTTTTGGGCTGGCAGTTTCTGAATGGTACAGAGTGCAGTCCTCATGGTCATGTGCTTTGCTGGTCATGTGCACACCAAACTTGCTGTAAAATGCACCCCTTAGCAAGGGGTGCCAACCCCCAGGCAACAGACTGGTACCGGACAGTGGCCTGTTAGGAGCTGGGTCGCAAAGCAGGAGGTGAGTTTGAATGTAATGCACTTGAATCCTCCCAAAACCATCCCTACTCCATCCTGGTCCATGGAAAAATTGTGTTCCACGAAACCGGTCTCTGGTGCTAAAAAGGTTGGGAGCCACTGGTATACGGCAATGTTAATCAGAACCCCATATTCACAGATGGAACACTGTAAAACCTTGCATAACGGTTTTGACCAAAAGTTCTGTAGTGCTTTTGGCCCAACCAAATACCAGTCCCAGTCAGGGTGAATAACTCTCCTTTCTAGGATTAAAGTGGTCTGATTAACTTGCCACCAGTGACGGACTGGTCTCTCCAAAGGGTGGCACTGTATCAGAAGCTCAGCATTGGTCTCTGTGGCTGCAAGGTCAGACGTTCAGTGGGGGTAGTGCCTGGATTAGCCCTGGTGAGAGGGGGCCTGTGCTGTTGGACCAACATGCATCTCTCACCATCTCTGATCCATGAGCCCTTGCACAGCACTAGGGAAGTCGAGAATAGAAAGTAGCTGGCATCTACTGGCCAACTCATCCTGTTCACTGGGTTGCTTAGTGCCTCTTCTCTGGTAGATGCTCATTTGTGAGCATTAACAGGCAACACAGCTTCTCACACTTGGTACCCCAAGCATAATCCATGCACATCTCTTCTCTCCAAACTTGCTTATCTCCAATCTTTCAAACATACTTTCTCAAAACCTCTGAATAATCAGCAAAACTATTCGCCATTGCTCAATAGTCTGCATATAGCTTTAGCTTTTAGGCCTAAGAGCTCTTTTAGACCTAGAAATAGAGCAAAGGCCCCTGACTTTCCGTTGCAGTGACTGATCTCAGCCTTCGCTCACCTATGTTTGAGGGCTTGTGATTTTATATATTGAATAATCCCCTCAAAGGCTGCCCACCTCTCTTATCCTAGGACCAACATATTCTATTAGCCATTTCTGTAGACCTCTGCAGACCTCTGCGGATGAGGGCTATTCCAACTCTGTGGCGCATTCTGGTCAACACCCACCTGGCTTCTGAGGGTTAAAACTGCTCCTGACACCACCTTGGCTACCATGGATACCAATTCAGGAATAATAACTCCTTCCATCAACCTCAGCCTACAAAAGACAACCTTCACTGTGCTTTTCAGCAATGTTGGTGCTCCCCTAACCAGCACATTCCTGGTAATTGTAGAAAACAGGGACTCCTCCAGGGCCCCCCCAAGGAACAACGTGAGCTGGCAGTTTCCTGTGCTTACACAGCCCACCCACTGCGGCAGGCCCCCCACTCTGAGCTTTTGGCCCCTTCCCCTGCAGTCTGCCATGGCAGTCTCAGCACCGCTACCTCAGTCAGCACAACACATCACTTCTGTGCAGTCGTCCAGCCCAGTCCTCACTCCCCGAGCCCTTGCCAGGGAGTTCACTCGTATATAACAGGAGAGTCTCTCCATATTGCCAAACACCCCTTTATCCGGATTCACGGAGATGCACATTGATCCTGTGACCCCAAGACCCATTCAAGAAACAGGCTTCCTACTCCCACCAGTACTTAGTAGCCAAGGCCTGTAGCTATGTTTATTTACATCTGCCCTTCTCCTCCCTCAGCCTGTACTGCACTCTCCCAGTCGGGCCAGGCCGATATTTAACCTAGGGTTGAGTCTGCTGGTTGGCAGGGGTGAGAAGGGCAGGACAACATTGTCCAGAACAGTGTTGGCCTCATTTAAGGCACTACACAGTCCTCAGGAGGGGAGGGAATGCTGTCCTCTATGAAGGGGAATGGGCCACTTCCTGAGTTCAGAAAGCCTAGGGGAATTTGAATATTTATGGGTTATGTATACAAATACCCAAATAGCTCTATCCCAAGCTTCAAGGTTTTACTGCTTCCCTTCCAGGGGCTCTGACTTTAACAAGAAAGACTTGTCAAGGCTGAGAATTCAACCTTCTGGAAAGTTCTGCTTCTCTAACCAGTCAGTTCTTGATCCCAGACCTCAGCTTGATCTGTCCTCTAACATTAGGAGAAATTAGAATTTCTCTACTGTTGCCAAGGAAACCCTCTGGCTTCTAAAGTTTGCTTTGAATTCACAACTGACAACCCTGAGTCTGACATTTTCTTCCTTCAAAGCACCCATCCAAGTTCCCCAGTTCTACAGTTCTTTGATCACTGAGATATACATTCAAACTTACGAGATACTGGGTGAGCCAGGCATCTATCTCCACCTGCACTCCGACCCGTGTACCACAGGCAGAAGTCTTTACAACCGTGCTGATGCTGCGCGCCAGGGACTAGCAGTGCTGCACCTCCCACCAGGGACGCTGCCGATGAATGGAGCAGTGATGGATTATCCATTAAAAAGGGGCAGGTTTTTATGCACTATGGGAAAAAATGGAGACAATGGGTTCCTACATTATACCATACACAAACTCAATTACAGGTAGATTATAAACCTAAATGTCAGAAGCAAAACAATAAGCATTTAAAAAATACTCCTATGACCTCAAAGTAGGAAAGATGTCTAAACCAGATCCACACGTGCACACATGCACACGTGTGCACACTTAGAGACCAGAGACCCTCTTGCACATGTGCACCAAGAGACATGAAGGGTCTGAAGGGACTGTTCACAGCAGCATTGTTTAAAGAAAGGGCAAGGCCAGACGCTCCCTTGGTGTCAGAATGTGTAAATAAATCATGGTCTTTTGAGAAAAGTAATGGCATACTAGGTATTAGCAGACCAATCATGGAAATGAGTGAACCATAGCTACACACATCCATATGAACACATCCTCACAAATTTAAAAGCAAGTTACTGAAAAATATGTACAGTATGACATTTTTTAAATAAAGTTTGAAATCAAGCAAAAGAAACAATACTTAGTGAGTCATATGAACATGGTAGAAGACTAGACAGAATGCAAAGAAATATCATTATAGGATTCACTATTACAGCTCGCTGCAGGTGGAGAGAAAGGCATGCGATCAGAGAAGAGAACACAGTGTGGTTACCAGTATTGATCTCATCAGCAACACATATGTTTGATTCTTTTCTACACCTCTGATAGTTCATAATTTTTATATGAAAATAAAACTTATTAGGCAATCCTTTGCCTCAAGCTTCTCACTTTCTAGTGGGAGAAGTCAGACATACAAAAACGAACTCTAGCACAACATGTACAAGAAAATTGTCTCAGGGAAAAAGTAATTAATTATAACTGGGAAGATTGGGGAAGGTCAGTGACATTTGACCATGAGCCTTGAGTAGATTTTTAAGGAATAGAAAGAAGAGAGGGAGTTACCATCTAGGGTAACAGCAGATTAGAAGAAGGTGCAGAGAGAATGCCAGGAAAATGAGGAAGATAGTCCAAGATTGCTGGCATTTCTTAGGTCTTTCCACCACCCCCACTTCCTTAGAACAACTTCTATATCCAGGGTCTGCTCAGGGCCTCCAGTGAAACAGAAAGAACCGTGTCTGAGCACGGAGAAGCCAGCGTGAATTGCAGCCCCCTAATCCCCACCTCCACGACCTCGGACCGCACCTCACTCTCCTGTGTAACGTGGAAATGCCATGGCTGCTACAGAGCAATTTCGAGGCATGAAAAATGTGGGCAAATGTTAGCTCTCTGTCTCAGGACACTGTTCTGTCCATGGCTTGATTTTTGTCTTTGGCTTGATTCTTATCTTTAAATTCTATGCAGCACAGATCTTGCTCAGAGGGAAGATGACCTCACAGCCCACCCAGTCATGACTTGTGTGACTCAAGGCAAGTTGTTTGACCTTCCTGAGCTTCAGTTTCTTCGCATTAGAAGTGGGAGAAACAACGAGTCAGGGATAGGTAAGTAGACGTCATCTCCCTTGCCATCAGCAGGCAGTGGCTGCCTGGCACACTGAACAAGGAAGATTTCGGAATGGCTTTTAGCCTCTGTAAGAGAGAAGACATGACCGGCTTGTGTCTGATCAGTGGGCCATCAGCAAGGGCGGCAGTCTTTGTCCCCTTCTAGGTTCCTGTGAAGTCGGAGGCATCATGAGACAGCTGGTCAATGGTCATCCAGTGTGCATAATCAGGGTTACAGTGAACCCCTGCTCATCTGGCTCTTCTTTACCCTGAGTAAACAAGTCCAAATGGTCTAGGATGATTTCATGCCTAAAATGAATGTCACAAAAGAGCTGAGTGTACTTCCAGCAAATGTCCCTTTTTAAGTTCATATTTAAGGTGACATCATGGAGAGCTTTCCAGATGGAGAAGAATCTTTTCTGGAGGAAAGTTTTGACCTTTAAAGAGGGGGATTTAAACGGCCTCTCCTCATTTCAAACAGGCCTGGGAGTTCTAGCTTTGATAACCATTGCTCATAAAGGTTAGATGTGAAACTTTGATTTGGTGTGAGTCACCGCTGGCCACACGAAACAGGGCGTACCCTGTCCACCAGAGAAAAAGTTCCCCGTGGCAGGGGCGGTGGTGTGAGTCAAACAACAGCTACTCCTGAGAATCTTAACGCTGATTATTTCCCCCACTTCTCTCAAGTACATAAGGGTTTTTTTCCTTTGTTTAAAAAAGTTGAAAAACAAACAAACAAAAAGGCACCAACACACCCAATGGGATTTCAGAAGTTCATTTCCAAATTGTTACACCCTGAATTCCTTTGAAGGGATCTTTTTTGTTAGTTTTAACTTTTAATTACAGGACATTTCAAAATTTTACAGAAAGAATAAAGAACAAACTGCTACGCAGTGATCACTCAGCCTCAGCAATTAAGAATTCATGGACAATTGTGTTTCCTCTCCACCCTCTACTTCCTCCCCCCACCCCATCCCCTGGGTCATTTCAGTAAATCCCACCTATCATAGCATTTCATCAGTGAATATAATGGGGGTTTTGAACCTGTGTTTCACGAGTTGAATAAACTATAGCCAAGCTAGTTGACTCTGCCAACAGTAATAACCCACCCGTTCCCACTCCCCTTTTACAGAGGGAAATTCGTCCTTGGTCACAAGGGGCGTAAGTGACAGAGCCAAGTGTAAACCCAGGTAGCCTAACTCAAGCTTGAGATCAACTATTTAAACTTGGAGCTCTGTCACACTGCAAGTAACTCTCTAATGAGAAATGCCAAATGTGGCCGGTAACGGCTAGTTTGCTTAATAGGCTCAACCAATATTTTCTGTAAGCATCTGCTATATTGAGAATAACCTCTTATTCATAAATAGTGTTTCGTATTGATGGCCCTCTAAGAGTTATTAGTGAGCATAACGTAAAAAAGAGTAAACTAAAGTTCTGAACAGCCAACAGAATCCCTGAGACATTCTCTGGTAAGGGGTCTCACACGCCGATTTCAAGAACAGCTCTGCTTCCTATGTAGGCCGTGTGCTGCTATCAGCAAAGGCACCTGGGAAAGTCAAAACCATTGCACAACTGTAAGTGATGTGTCTCCCTCTCCACAAACAAATAGCCGGCAGTTTCTCCTGAACAAGAGTAAATAGATGTCTGAGTTACTGGTGGGTGTCTAAAGGGCTCATCTTGTGAATGGCTGTCACAGCAATTCAGGCTGTGATAATAAATGTAAGTCTGAGGGAATGAAATGTGCTCTTAACTAGGGAACACGAGAGCACCTATAGGAAATTCTAAATTACTATAAAACCGCTTGTCTCCAGCTTAGCCCTACCCGCCCCATGCGGCCCAGCCCATCCCCCAAAGGAAAGCATTTGTTTGGATATTAGACAGGACATGAAGCCACAGAGAGAAAGTTCATCTGAGGAGCTGCCTTAAGGGAGAAGAAAAAAATGCAAGTGATAAAGGAATCTCAAGAGGCCTAGAAAAAAAGAATACAGGCACTGAAATGACATTTCCTGTAGTGTCAGGGAAAACCCACGGACTGCGTCGTCCCCGAGTCTCGTCCACAAGCCTGCTTGTGCGGAGGGAACGAGAGGAGGCCGGAAGCCGCCTGCCGTCTTCACGCCGTCTGAGGCCTCAGAACCAAGACATCTGCTGCCTTTTCGTAAAGCCCTCTTTCTGTGTGTGAAAGAATGAACATTTCTGGGAAAAAATGCATCTATTAATTTTTTCAGTGTACCAAAAGGAAAAAATATTTACTTAGGCTAATCAAGATGAGTTTCCATGAATTACTTTTGCATAAGGTACTTGAAATATATTTACAAACATACATCTACTACAAGCACATTTTAAGGCAATTTAGGTTTTAGTATGTTCTAGTGAATAGTATCCTATATTGTAGATTTATCCCAAAAAAGTCCTTTAAAAAGTCATGGTCACTTTTTAAAATAAGAGCTAAATATTGTCAGCTTTCTGAGTACTTTTGCCAAGTCATGATTTTTTAATTATAGTTTAAATTTTGACTTAGTTTTTTTCCTATATATAAACTAGAAAAATCTGCTAATTCAGAGACACTTGTAAGCTACAGTAAAATTACCAATTTCAATGAGCCGTGGTTTCTCCTCTGTGAAGGGTCTAAGTGAAGATATGAATCATCCATTCCAGTGGCTCAGAAAGGGACTGGAGGCCGGGGTTGGGGTGGGGGGAGGTGAGCAAAGCAGGAAGGCATAGTGGGAAATCTACAATCCATAATGCACTTTGTTTATGGGTGCTTTTTGCATTATTGATCTTTGCTTCCAGTCCTTAGAGAGTCATTTCCTGCTGATTTCCTTAAAATGGAATGTCAAGGCCATCCCAGCCTTATTCCCTTCCCCCTCAAAAAACTAATAGCCTAAATTTGGCTGTAGTGCTGTTCCAAAGGATCTTACCAGGCATTTTGTCTGGCCTGAGCTTAGCACGCACTTGTTCACTGCTGTGCTCTGGTTCTCCTGAGTGGTGGACCAGCCAGGAACCACTTGCCTGGTAGATATACTAAGAGTCAATAAACATTTAAGTGAGTATTTGGAGTTTAGATTCTATCCTGAAGTTTAGACGATGCTGACCACAAATTTATTTTTAAAATACCCCCTTAAATAACAATTTAGATTTTGTTTGTTTTGAAGAACAGAGCTTTAATGGCTAAACAAATATAGATATACCAGATGCACCTCTGCTGCAAAGGAACCAAGAATAAATTTTTCAACCACAAGCTCTTAAATTCTAAACAAGGAAATGAGTGAGTAATCTGGTAAAGGTCCCCTCTCCAAAATGGAAAGCTAACCTTGAGTGAGGCAGGCCACATTCCCGACATATGAGTATTGTGTGCGTGGCCTCTCGTAACCCTCACAGCCCTTCGAGGCAGCAGTGTGTGCGGAAACCAGTGCATACAGAGGTTAAATAACCGCCCAGATCCCAGTGCCACGAGTGGCGCTGCCAGGATTCAAACCCAGGCTGCCCATCCCAGAGTTCACGTTAACCGCGCTTTATGACACCTCGCGTTATCCAGTGCTTGATCTGTGCAGGCACCACGCCGAGCTCTTACTCGCATTATCTCGGCGGCCCTACAAATTAGCAAGATCATTACCCCCATTTTACATGTGAGATTCTGATGATTATGGTTTACTGAGAGAGCTCGGTTCACTTTTCAAGCCACATGTGTGCTATTATAAAACCTGACTCTTAGCCGAAGTGTGCATCATTATATCCTGGGTTTTGTGTACTTCATGCATTCAGGTATGCTAACATCATGCACATAGATTGTTACAGTGGCCTGTGTCTGGACTATGCTTGAAAACAAAAATTAGAACAGATAGTGTAGTAGGATACATAGGAATATAGGACTTTTACTTTTTCAGAACCATTACGAAGGATGTCAGGCTGAAGATTACACTGCTGTGAATAATGATCTGCGGAATCATCCAGGTCCAGCCACGCTCAGCCTAAGGGGTAATCAGTCAGTGGCAGAGCACAGAAACCAAAAGCAGCATGTTCTACATACTAGAGCTCGGTGCCCTTCAACTTTGTACCAAATGCCTCTTTTACTATTGTGAAATGAAACTGATAGAAAGTAAAGCCTACACACATATCAAAAAATTTAATGTGTAAAGATTTCTTTTGGATTCCAGAGACGTTACAGAATGACGTTATCGTTACAAAGGAAAAACTCGTTGTGCTGTAAGAGCACATTGCAGCAGCTTCTGGCAAAAAAACCCATGGTGAGCTGAGCATGTGTTTCAGCCCCCATACTCCTGCAGGACCACTGACATGACAGCAAAGGATTTTTTAAAGGCATAAACCATAAACCATAAATGTTCTGATAAAGGGGGGAGGGGATTGGAAAACAGAGACATATGGTAATTGACTTAGCAGAATCAAAAAAATTGAACACCAACCCAGTACTGGGAAAAGTCAAGAAGGAACCATTGGGACAAAGAATCACAGGAGAGATCCGGTCAAGATGGCAGCATAAGCAGACATGGCTCACCTCTTCACACAACCACATCAAAATTACAACTAAAATATAAAACAACCACCACTCAGAGACATCAAAAATTGAGTTGAATGAAAGTCTGACAAATATGAAATTTTTAAAAAACCACATCCATCTAGACAGAGCTGGGAAGCTGGGGCCATATCTGAGACTCCATCAACCTGGCTAACACTGTTTAACCCACCTTGTAGATCTGCACAGACTCTGCCCCACCCAACTTACAGGCCCTCCCAGCCTGCTTTTCCATATGAATGGCTGGTCTTGGCTTCACAACTTCCTAAATCCTCTTAAACAAACAACAGCTGGTCTCAGTGAGCCCCCGGCCCAGCACTAGCAGCAGCCAGCCTAGATTCACAGCTTGGCTTCACCAGGAAATCTCCAATCCCAGTCCAAGTAGCAGCCATCTCAGATTGCTTTGTAACCCAGGCAGGGTAGCAACGGACAAAACACAGGTGGAGGCTGACCCTGGCATCCACCCGGGAAACCCCAGGGCCAGTGCACCCAATGGACAGCTACAGATCACATTGGAGCACCACTGCCCTGCCCCTGCATACCTGATCCTCCACAGAGGGTGGAAGTTGGTGGTCAGTGGTCACAGCCAGTCCTTGCAGCTGACTGACCTGGGTAAATACCCACATTGATCTGCCAACAGCAACCAAGCCTCAACTATAAGAGGAGAGTGTACTCAGCCCACATGAAGGGTACACGCCAAGTACCCAGCTTGGGTGATAGGGGAGGCTGTACCACTGGGCCCTATAGGTTACCTCCTACATTAGGCCATACTACCAAGACACAGCGTCAAAGCAGCTCTACCTAATACACAGAAACAAACACAGGGAGGCTGCCAAATTGAGGAGACACAGAAATATGGCCCAAATGAAAGAACAGAACAAAACCCCAGAAAAAGAACTAACCAAAACGGAGATAGTCAACCTATCAGGTGCAGAGTTCAAAACATTGGTGATCAGGATGCTCAGAAAAATGATTGAGTATGGCCATAAAATAAAGGAAGAAGTGAAGGTTATACAAAATGAAATAAAGGAAAATATACAGGGAACCAACAATGAAGGAAAGAAAGCAAAGATTCAAATCAACGATTTGGAACAAAAGGAAGAAATAAACATTCAGCTGGAACAGAAAGAAGAAACAAGAATTCAAAAAAAATAAGGAGAGGATTAGGAACCTCTGGGACAACTTTAAATGTACCAACATCCAAATCATAGGGTGCCAGAAGTAGAAGAACAGCAAGAAATAGAAAACTTATTTGAAAAAATAATGAAATAAAACTCTCCTAGTTCGGTGAAAGAAATAGACATACAAATCTAGAAAGTTCAAAGAGTCCCACATAAGTTGGACCCAAAGACGACCACACCAAGACACATCATAATTAAAATGTCAAAGGTTAAGAACAAAGAATCTTAAAAACGAAGAATCTATCAGCTGATTTCTCCAAAGAAACTTTGCAGGCAAGAAGGGATTGGCAAGAAGTATGCAAAGTGATGAAAAGCAAGGACCTACAACCTAGGTTACTCTATACAGCAAAGCTACCATTTAGAATGGAAGGGCAGATAAAGGGCTTCCCAGACAAGGAAAAGTTAAAGGATTTCATCCTCACCAAGCCATTATTACATGAAATGTTAAAGGGACTTTTTAAGAAAAAGAAAAATATCAAAACTATGAACATTATAATGACAACAAACTCACAACTATCAACAAATGAATCTAAAAAATAAAAATGAAAACAATAACAAACTAAGCAAACAATCAGAACAGGAACAGAATCATAGCTAAGGGGATCATTTGGAGGGTTATCAGCTGGGAGGGGGAAGGGGGAGAAAGGGGAAAATGGTGCAGGGATCAAAAAGCATCATTGGTAGGAACAAAACAGACAGGAGGAGGTTAAGAATAGTGTAGGAAAGGGAGAAGCCAAAGAATTTACATGCATGAGCCGTGGATATGAACTAAGGGGGGAGGGTGGTTATTGCTGGAGGGGAGAGGGGACCAAAGGGAAAAAAATTGGGACAACTGTAACAGCAAAATCAATAAAATATACTTCAAAAAAAGAATCATTGTGACAAACAAGAAATTAGCTAAATTTCTGAGAGCTTTGAGGCCTGCCTTCATAAATGAAAAGCTGTTATAACCAACGGGTTTATAGGAAACACTTTGATGTGTGAAGATTAGATTGGGTGATTTCTTTGGCTTTTCGTCATTCACTTAGAAAGATCAGTGTAATTCTCCTATGGCTTAACCTAAGCCACTGGCATGTGTCATTTCTGGATGGTTCCTCCTATCAGTTGGTGGTCCGGGGCATGTATTGTCAGAACCTCCGGTTCTGCCGTGCCTACTTATCACACTCTGTGACTGAGCTCTTTCCAACTGTTGAAACCACTTCCTAAGTACGAGAAATGAGTTGTTTTTCTACTCAAGTAGAAAGCGAGATATAAACACAAGCCCTCTTAAAAGGCTGAATAAAATTATGCCAAACTGAAATGCACACCTTAAAAATCTGAAAATAATCACCCCTTTGACAAAATAAACAGTCTAATCAACTGCTATTTTTCTCTACATATTGTCTTACAAAAGCAACATCAAAAAAAAAAAAAACTAATGGGAAGGCATTATAATTTTTTTCTTTAGCAAAAAATAATAATCAATGAAGGTTAGTGTGCAAAAGTTTCTGGTCTTTGAAAGGGTCATAGTGGCATCTGCACATATTCTGCATATGGTCTTGATTGCTGTAGATACTAAATAAGTCGTAAATACCTCAGAAAAAGAGTATTTAATACTAGGGAATGCTAACTCAAAATAGGGCATCAGAAAAATCACAGGACAGTGGTTTTAACCGCATAGGCTAGGGTCCATCCGTCTGGTCACCAGCTACAATAAAAGAAAACTTCCTTCTTCTATCTTTCCTGTCCCCCAAAAAATCTTCTGAAGCAGTGCTTTATAGAAAGGTAATGTGAAGGAGTACAGATATTTCTTTTTTCATCTATTTCTCTACTTCTTTATTTGCATGCATGTACTTTGGTTGTTTGAAAATTTAGGCTGAGGGGATGTGTGAATCACATCGAAGTTTATGTCTGCAGGAAAATCTGTGCATTTTTTTCAGAGTTTTCAGTGAGAACAATACAAATTGACTCCAGTCAAGTTATGCACATAAACACTTTGTTGGAAGAATACCGGAAGGGCTCACAGCATCGGAAATCAGGTTGCAGACAAAGATGTTGGCAGCTGAGCATATCACAGGGTCATCACTACCAAATACCAGTCGCTTTCCAGTTTTGGTTATCCTTCTGCCACTCATCCCCATCCTGCCACCATGTCTAATCTCTCATCTCCCTGAGTCTCTGCTTCACTCCCTTAAGATTCAAAGTTTTAGGTGAGAACATCCAATTGGCTCAGCCTTGCTAATGAGCCCAGACTCGACCCCAGGGAGAGGAGAGACAGAATACTTTTCCTGCTTTGGGTTCTGTAAAGGAAGACAGGAGCCCACCCCCATCAAGGGTCACACATTTGTGTGTCCCCCAACATCAGAAATGGAATTCCAATGTTGGACAGCCAAAAACTACATATGACTACCATAACAGGTTGCAAGGTTTTCAACTGTTATTCCTAATAAGAAATACATTTTACAACACTCACCAACATTCAGATACACCGATGCATGTGCACATAAATGCAAGCTTCTCATGATAATACTACTTACCATTACTAACCAGACCCACAGCCTACTGTCCTGTGACTGCTGTATGAACACTAGGGGTGCCATCCACATAGACTACCATGCAAGTGACATTTCAAGCACATACTCAGCAGGCTTGTTTGCAGTGCACTTTGTTCTATTTTCTTCCATTTATTTTTTTGTAAATGTTCATTGCAAACCACTATATTGACTTCATGATTCATACTATGAACTGACTCTCACTGTCCAACCAATATTCAGATGTTGAAGCCCTAACCCTCAATTTGACTGTTTTCAGACATATGATGTTTAGGAGTTAATTAAGATTAAATGAGGTCATCATGGTAGGTCTCTAATCCAATAGGACTGGCAGCTTTATAAAAATAGGAAGAGAGCTCCTTCTCCTACCCTACTCTGCTCACCCTGTGCACACACACCTAAGAAAAGTCATGTCACCACACAGCTGGAAGGTGAGAAGGCAGCCATCTGCAAGTCAGGAAGAAAGCTCTCACCAGAACCGAACCATGCTGGCTCTGCTCCCAGGCTTCCAGCCTTCTGAACTGTGAGGATAAATTCCTGCTGTTTAAGCCACCCAGTCTATGGTATTTTGTTATGACTGCCCTGGCAGACTAGTACAACCCATTAATTGGTCTCAACTCCATAGTCTGAAAAACACTACATGGAAATATGTTGATCCCTTTAGAAGTCCATTTCTAGCTTTAGATGTTCCCTGATGGTTCCAGGCTGTAGCTATTCCAGAGGAAAGCCTACTATTCAGAACTCCCACCTCCCATTTCTCTCCCTGGGCCTTTGATCCTCCTTTATTTCCCATTGAACCACTTCCTTAATTATATGTGGGTCATTAAACAGGTCATCTGCCTTCTTTCCTTCCTTCCTTCCTCCCTTCTTTGTTTTTTCTTTCCTTCCTTTTTGCCTTTACTCCCTCCTCCTTCTTTACTTCTTTTAATAAGCGAATTATTTCAGATCTCAACACTTCCTTGAGCTACAACATCAGTTGACGGCATTTTGATTAACTCAAAATAGATTTCAAGTGCATAAGGATCAATGTTGAACATTTGGCTTTGAAAACTTATAATGAGCAAAATTATAGCTTTTACAAATAAAAAAAAGGCTGTTGTTTTTTATTTTTGAAAACAAGTCTAGCTCCACCCACTATATAAGATTTAATTTAATGTGGTCTGGATTAGGACATAGCCTGTCGCAGATTTCGACCCGCAAAATCCGTGGGGGGACCACCCCGATCACGTGAATCAATCTTACCCAGAGACACGCTTGGAGATGAGAATCCGGCAGCCACGGGTCTCTTCCATCTCCATTTCGGGAAAAAGACCTCATGGGTTGCTTAGCCGGGGCTTTTATTAGAGGCATTAAGACACATTTACATTGGATTGATTATTCATGGAATTAAGCAGAACAGGGGTAAGATTACTCACAGCAGGGCATCACGATGTAAATTCAGGTCCAGTGGCAGACAGGACCAGGTTAAAGTAATATGCAGGGGTCAGCAAGCCAGAACTTTTTAAGATACATCTTTGCCAAATTCCTATTAGAGAGTTCCCATTCCACAGACATGATCCACACTTGCTCACACGGGAATCACACGGAGCTGTGCTCAAAACGTGTAAATTCTCAGGACTGCGTGTTT
>PVJI01030097.1:0-14573 GCA_004026765.1 Micronycteris hirsuta | reverse complement strand
GTCCCAGAGGGTTTTAAATATTTCTTGTTCAGACAGGCATTGGATGTCCTGCAACCGCTGATGTAATTCCAATTGCAGTCTATTGATTTGTCCTTTTAGATTAGTAGTAAGGATATTTGATGTGTAGCTTGGAGAATCCTGGATTAGTAGATTCCCTTTTGAAGATGAGAAATTAGGTTGCTGCTAGGGAAGTCTTTCTTCTGTCACATGGCTTTGCTTTCCTTGTCAGTAGTTTTGGAGATTTTTCTGTGGAAAAAACAGAAACAGACCCTTCTCTTCCTAGCTAAGGTGTGGGGCTAGGGACTTGAATTGAATGGGGTGATTGCTTGGACTAATATTGCAAATCAAAAAATTTTTAAATTGTAAAAGAGTCATGTTTAAATCTATGGGAGAGATATTCTGACCTCCTCCCCCTTTTTTCTTATAATAAATAGGGTTTAAAGTTTGTAAGGACTTCTGGTTAAAGATGAATAAATGCCAAGGGCTTGAATAAATGATTATCTCTGAAAATTGGCCAGTTTTTCTTGAGAAATTAGATTTAAAGAACAACCTAGGTGTTTTATGCAAAATGATCAGTTTTGCATATAAGACCCATGTCTATGTTTTAATTTTATTTATTATTAAAAAACAATTCAGCCTTGGTAAAGTTGGTGAGCAGATATTAGATTTATATATTTATTTGGGAAAAACTGTTGTGGTAGACACCTATTATTGGACAACATTACAGATATCACTCTAAATAAATTTGGGATACAAACAGGATTTTAGCAATCCGGTCCAAGATTAACACATTATGTTTAAAAACCATAATGAATAAATTGCATGAAATTTTAGAAAATATTCTTATATATTATATTAATTATATTCTTTACTTAAGTTTTGGATTACTCCTCAAAAGATAATTTCGAGGAGCAGATTAATAACTAGATTATAACATTAGATTAATTTCTAAATCTTTAACTGTAAATTGAAGTTTAAATATGAAGTTTATATTGTATGAAGTCTTGTATATCATACTTATTAAAATTATAGAGAATTATAGTCAGTATGAGAAAAAAATTGAGATAATAGTATTGTTATTGGCTAGAATCTGGCATCCTGCTTGCAAGAGGATGTCTTTTTATTAGTTAAATAGAATAAATTATAAGTTGATAAGATTCCCTTAAAGACAGTAAGTAAGATAATAATTATCTGGCTGATGAGTGTCGTTACCCGACCCAAAGTAGGGGTCCTAGTGATGATTTGGCGATGTGGTGATTTTGGAGTTTCCTTTTTCTTCAGCCGGGAGATGGGAGACAGGCTGCCAGTGGCTTCCTGGGCAGCCAGGGGGTTTTGTGTATTCTGTGGAAAAAACATAGAGACACCTACTTCCCCCAAATTAAACCTACACCTGGCTTCTTTCACTGTAAAGTCTAAGTTTAGATTAAAAAATTATAAATCCTGGATTTTCAGTTTATTTAGAAAACACCTTCAAGTTATGGTTTTCACAGCAGGTTTAACAGATTAAACATGAAGTGTTTTAGTTTTTTTTTTAATTTCAAGTATTAAAGAAAAATGAGGCTATTAAACATGAAAATTTGCTTAAAAGTGAGAATGCATATTTGCCTATAAATATATTTTGGAGAGATATTAATCTTGATGTCTAAAACCTTTACAGTATCTTTATAATGTGGGGCCTCTTTTTATTTTATGAGGCAACAAATGTTTTACTGTTATTTTTGATATGGTTGTTTAAGAATTTTTTGATGGAAGATTAAAAGCAAACTTTTGACAATTAGCATCTTTGCTGACATTCTAGTAAGGGGGGTTTGTGGAAGAGCCAGCTGGCCCCCCCTGTAGTCTTGTGAACTATTTTCAGGAGTTAATAAATTCCTCTGGTGAAGCATTTACCCGTCAAGTGCCTTTAGTGACCTTTATTAGCCATTTTTTTTATGGGGAGGTAGCCAGTCTCCCCAATAACTGAGTTAAAAATTGGTGTTATGTTTTCCGCAAAAAATGGCTGTTTTTTTCCGGAAGACTGCACACTTACATTTTATTTTTATAATAAAATGGTCACGGCTTTGGCACAAGGAGGAATTAGATTGAAAACATATATATTTCTTTTGAGCTTCCTAGTATTTTTTATTAAGAGACAATCCTGAGTGGTAGATGAAATGGCTAGGCAAACCTTTCTTTCTAACTTGGAAACCTGCTAAGCTTTTTCTTTCCTAATTTCATTTCAAAACTTAATACATACAATTTACAGTCTTGCCTTCAATCCTATCTTCCCTACCTGGCAAATATGCCAACCTCTGACTAGCATTCTTTTCTTTACTTCCTCCTACCCTCTTTCCCTACAGTCCTGAACTTTCTTATCTTTCTATACTTTCTTAAATCTTTCTTTACTGACTATCCACAATCCATCTGCTATAAGGTATTAATAAAATTTTTATAATTATGTAGTGTTAAAATGGCACACAGCCGCCCATTAATGCAGGCTTTATTTATTTGCCACATGCCTTTTTAATATTTTACTTATAGAAATAGTTTTAATTTTAATAATAAACTCAGAGGTTACTCAGAAACATGATTGTAAACTTTAAATACATACAAACTTGTATTTAATATCTGTGTATTTATTTTAGAAAGGATGGTGCCTTTTATATATTTTTTATTTTAGTATTGATTTAGGTGCAAAGTTGATTTCTGGGAGACCCTGAGGCTTATTTATTTAAACCATAATTATTATTAAAGTATTACTTTGATTTTAATTAAAACAATTGTGCTGCATGGTGTCTTGTTTGCCTCTAACTAATGTGAGTCCTTTAAAACTAAGGCAGCAGCACCAACATGTATTTGCAAATTATATTATAAATGGTAGCTTTGGAATGTTATTTCTTGCTACCTGATGTCATTGTTATTTTTACCTAACATATTTTTAATTAAATGCAGAAAATTCCTATAATAGGAAAATATTTAGTATTTTTTAAAAATCTGAATTAGGTTAAAATATTGTTTTAATAATCCAAAAGAATTACAATTTTTAAAACTTTATCTTAGATTATTAAGCATTTAAAAATGAACAATAACATTTATTTTTCAAATTACCTAAGGATACAATTTTCTTTGGGGTTAAATACAGAGATTAGGGTGAATTTTGGGAGATGGGGGAAGCCTAATTGGATTCACAACTCTTAGCTAATTCGTTTTGTGGGGTTGTGCCCACAGAATTCAGGCGCAGGCCGTTACCATGGAGAAAAGCCAACGCTGGGCTTGTTTTTCAGCCTTCTCGGAGGTGCGTCTTTATGACGTCAGCAGACATGGCTTCCAGACCTGTAGTTTTTGCCTGCAGCGGCCATCTTAACTGTAGGCAGGGGGCCACCTAACACGTGTTAAGTTAATGTGCTTTGCCCCCACTGCTAGAGTAGCTAGGTAGCTGTAATGGCGGCTCCAGCACCGAGATGCCCACGGCGCTGTAGCGATGCCCTCTCAGGCGTCGCCGCTGTGCCGCCGCCCGGCCTGGGCGCCTTTCGCCAAGGTCGCCTGTGGGCCCGGGCTGGGCGGAACCGCCCGGTGCACCCGGGCTGGACGGTCGGGCCCCCGGCAAAGCATGGAGTGAGATTTTTTCTGCTATTGTTTGATTCAAATGGGTAGTGCTGGCGGATTTGTTAGTTTAAGCGAGGGAGGGTGTTTTTCCCACCGTCGCCCGCCAGGATGAGCTTGGCCAGCGGCTTGTTTTTCAAGGGCACGCCAGGGCGTCTCTTGCCCTGCCCCGGGGAGCCTTTTTCCCTTCCTTGCGCTACACGCGGCCTGGTGACGCGGCCGAGTTGCACGCAAAGGGCTTTTGTTAACAAAGGGGCTAGTCGCGGCGCAAGCCTCGCACATGGGCTTTTGTTAACAAGTGGCAAACTTTATACTAAGCATATGCTGAATGATCCCAACCAAGGACAAAGTTTTTCCTTTGAAAGTCCCGCGCGTCCCAACCTCTTAAGCTACGTGCTTTCTTTGCTTGCTGCCTTTTCTTTATTCCCCGTCCCGCCCCGACTGTGGGAGAAGCGAGCCGAGCTGTGCCTCTCTCGGCAGGCAGGGCCTCGAGCAAATCATGGAGTGAGATTTTATTGCTACTGACTGATTTAAACGGGAAGTGCTAGCAGATTCGTTAATTTTCCCAGCCAGCGCAGCGCAACACCCGCGTGCCCCGGCGTCTCTTGCCGCCGCCCCCGGGAGCCCAATCTTCTCCCCTGCCCTGCATCGAATGCGGCCTGGGCGACGGCGAGGGATTCCGCCCTCGCTCCTGTCAGGCCGGTTGGCGCAACCAAGTTGCGCGCTCAGGGCTTCTGTTAGCAAGTGGCAAACTTTATATAATTAGCGGTACACAATCTGCTCCTCCGGATTTGTACGGATTTGTTCTTTAAATTATCGTGGCCAAAAACGTTTTTTGTACCAGTTCTTACCCCTATCCCACTCCAGACAACTCTTGGCCATCGGGTTCCTTCCTATTCACTGGAACTATTGCCTGCATCCTCCACCTTGAAGTGGGGGTAACGGTCCGAGGCAATGCCTGTTCGGGCCCCATGTATGGGCGCCATTTGTCGCGGATTTTGACCCGCAAAATCCGTGGGGGGACCGCCCCGATCGCGTGAATCAATCTTATCCAGAGACACGCTTGGAGGTGAGAATCCGGCGACCACGGGTCTCCTCCACCATCCCCATCTTGGGGAGAAAGACCTCATGGGTTGCTTAGCCGGGGCTTTTATTAGAGGCATTAAGACACATTTACATTGGATTGATTATTCATGGCATTAAGCAGAACAGGGGTAGGATTACTCATTAGCAGGGCATTGGGATGTAAATTCAGATCCGGTGGCAGACACGACCAAGTTAAAGTAATATGCAGGGCACAGCAAGCCAGAATTTTTTAAGATACATCTTTGCCAAATTCCTATTAGAGAATTTCCATTCCACAGACAGGATCCACACTTGCTCACACAGGAATCACACGGAGCTGTGCTCAAAACGTGTAAATTCTCAGGACTGCGTGTTTACACACATGTGGAAATCACTGCCACAATCCCCAAACCTGAAAAAGACATAACAAAGAAAGAAAACTTCAGGCCAATATCGCTGATGGACACTGACGATAAAATCCTCAACAAAATATTAGCAACCCACATCCAGCAATACATTAAAAAAATCATGCCCTGGCTGGTGTAGCTCAGTGGATTGAGCACGGGCTGGGAAGCAAAGGGTCCCGGTTCGATTCCCAGTCAAGGCACATGCCTGGGTTGCAGGCCGGGTCCCCAGTGAGGGCCATATGAGAGCCAACCATACATTGCTGTTTCTCGCCCTCTCTGTCTCCCTCCCTTCCCCTCTCTCTAAAAATAAATAAATAAAATCTTTAAAAAAATTAAAAAAATCATACACCATGACCAAGTGGGATTCATCCCAGGGATGCAAGGATGGTACAATATTCGCAAAACAATAAATGTAGTACATCACATAAACAAAAGCAAAGACAAAAATCACATGATCATATCAATAGATGCAGAAAAAGCATTCTATAAGGTACAGCATCCATTTATGATAAAAAACACTTAGCAAAGTGGGAATAGAGGGAGCATTCCTCAACATAATAAAGGCCATATATGAGATACCTACAGCCAACACTATGTTCAATGGACAAAAACTAAAATCTTTCCCACTAAGATCAGGAACAAGACAAGGTTGCCCACTATCACCACTTCTATTCAACATAGTTCTGGAAGTTTTGGCCACAACAATCAGACAAGAAAAGGAAATAAGAGCATCTAAATTGGAAAGGAGGAATAAAAACTGTTGTTGTTTGCAGATGACATGTTAGTGTACTTAGAAAATGCTACAGACTCCGCCAAAAAACTACTCGATCTAATAATTGAATTTGGCAAAACAACGGGTTACAAAGTGAACATCCAGAAATTAAAGGCATTTTTGTATACCAACAGTGAAACAGCAGAAACAGAAATCAGAGAAAAATGCCATTTGATATAGCAACAAAAAAATAAAATACCTGGGAATAAACCTTACCAAGGAGGTAAAATACCTGTACTCAGAATACTACATAACAGTGAAGAAATAAATCATGGAAGACACAAATAAGTGGAAACATATACCATGCTCATGGATTGGAGGATCAACATCATCAAAATGCCCATACTACCCAAAGCAATTTATAGATTCAGTGCAATCCCTATCAAAGTCCAATGGCATATTTTAGATATAGAACAAACACTTCAAAAATTTATATGGAACTATAAATGAGCCCGAATATCAGCTGCAATTTTGAGAAAGAAGAGCAAAGCAGGAGGGATCACAATTCCTGATATCAAACTATTACAAGGTCACTGTAATCAAAACAGCTTGGTATTGGCAAAAAAAACCAGGCAGATAGAGCAATGGAACAGAATAGAGAGCCCAGAAATAAATTCAAGTCTCTATGGGCAATTAATCTTTCACAAAGGGGGCAGAAGCATGAATGGAATGAAAATAGCCTTTTCAACAAATGGTGTTGGGAAATCTGGATGGCTACATGTAAAAAAATGAAACTCGAGCACCAACTTACACCATACACAAAAATAAGTTCAAGGTGGATAAAATACTTAAATGTAAGTCTTGACACCATAAAAGTTCTAGAGGAAAACATCGGTAGGAAAATCTCAGACATTTCACGCAGCAACCTCTTCAATGATATGTCCCCCAGATCAAGGGGCATAAAGGAAAGAATATACAAATGGGACCTTATCAAAATAAAGAGCTTCTGTGGGGCTAAAGAAAACAGTATTAAAATAAAAAGAGAACCAACAGTATGGGAAAACATATTTGCCAATGATACCTCAGACAAGGGTTTGATCTCCAAAATATATAAAGAACTCATACGAAGGAAGACAAAAATCCCAATTAAAAAATGGGCAAAAGACATGAACAGATGCTTCTCGAAAGAGGACATACAGAAAGCCCAGATACATATGAAAAGATGGTCAATATCATTAGCCATCAGAGAGATGCAAATTAAAACTGCGATGAGATACCACCTCACACCAGCCAGAATGGCCATCATCAACAAAGCAACAGATAACTGTTGGAGGGGACGTGGAGAAAAGGGAACCCTACTGCACTGTTGGTGGGAATGCAGACTGGTGCAACAACTGTGGAAAACAGTATGGAACTACCTCAGAAAACTAAAAATGGAGCTGCCTTTTGACCCAGCAATTCCACTACTGGGATTATATTCTAAGAACCCTGAAAAACTGATTCAAAAGAACCTATGCACTCCAATGTTCATAGCAGCACAATTCACAATAGCTAAGTGCTGGAAACAACCTAGGTGCCCATCTACAAATGAATGGATCAAGAAACTATGGTACATTTACACAATGGAATTCTATGCAGGAGAGAGGAAGAAGGAGCTTATACCCTTTGCAACAGCATGGATGGAACTGGAGAGCATTATGCTAAGTGAAGTAAGCTAGGCAGTGAGGGACACATACCGTATGATCTCACCTTTAACCGGAACATAATCAACAAAAGCAAAAAGCAAGCAAAACTTAACCAGAGACATTGAAATTGAGAACAATCTATCAATAGCCAGGGTGGAGGGGGAGGGGACAATGGGGAGATGGGTTTTCAGGAACCACTATAGAGGACACATGGACAGAACCAAGGGTGGTGAGGGAGGCAGGGAAGGGTGGTGGGATAGGAGGGTGAGGGGAGCGGAGAGTATGTAGACAATTGTAATTGAGCAACAATAAAGTAAAATTAAAAAAAAAAAAAAAAGGATTCTAGCCCTGGCTGGTGTAGCTCAGTGGATTGAGCGCGGGCTGGGAACCAAGCGGTACCGGTTCGATTCCCAGTCAGGGCACATTCCTGGGTTGTGGGCCAGGTCCCCGTGAGGGCCATGTGAGAGGCAACCATACATTGCTGTTTCTCTCCCTCTCTTCCTCCCTTTCCCTCTCTCTGTAAAAATAAATAAAAATAAAATCTTAAAAAAAAAACAAACAAAATAAAGCTTAAAAAAAAAAAAGGATTCTAGAAGTAAAAGCTGTAATTCATGGTAGTTTCTCCCATGCAGTTCTTGTCTCTAGTTTTAGACATGACTCACTGAAGTTATCTGTCTCTATCCAGCAGAGCAGTAAACTTCCCTGAAAGAACATGTCAAAAATTCTAAGCTGAAAACATTTTAGAATGTTTGAAGACAATAGAGAATTATAGTGTGCTTAATTCTGTACAGATAAAAATTCTTTACTTTAGAACTCAGTTTTAAATTATTTTATTTCATTTTATCATTTTTTACTTTATTGAGGCATAATTGATGAATAAAATTGTAATATATATATGTAATGTACAATATGATGATTTGATATTGCGTTCATTGCTAAAAGATTCACACAACTGAGTTGGAATTAACACATTCATCACCTCACATATTTACTTTTATCTGGTAAAAAAACTTTCCAAATTTCAATTATACAATATAGTATTATCAACTGTAATCATCATGATATACATTAGATTCTCACACCTATTCATCTTAATACTGAGAGTTTGTATCCTTTTACCAGCCTCTCCATTTTTTCCACCTCCTCCCCAGCATTTGTCTCTTATTTTTTATGATAACAGATATCTTAACAGATGTGAGGTGATAGCTCATTGTGGTTTTGATTTGTCTTTCCTTGATGATTAATGGTATTGAGCACCTTTTCATGTACTTCTTTGTCTTCTTTGGAAAAAATGTCTATTCAGATCCTTAATCTTTTAAAAAAATGGATAAGTTGATTTTTTTCTTTGCTATTGAATTGTGTGAGTTCCTTATATATTTTGTATATTAACCCCTCATTGTATGTGGTGTACACATATTTTCTCCCATTCTATAGGTTGTCATTTCATTTGTTCATGGTTTCTTTTGCTATGCTGAAACATTTTAATTTGATGTAGACTCACTTGTTTGCTTTTGGTATTTTTGTCTTTGTTTTTCTTGTCAAATCCAAAAAACCATCACCAAGACCCATGTGAAGGAGTGTATACCTCTCTTATTTGTTTCATGTAGAAGTTTTATGGTTTTAGATCTTACATTCAAGTCTTAAATCTACTTTGAATTGATTTTTGTGAATGGCTTAACATAAAGATACAGATTCAGTTTTGTGCATGTGACAACCCCGTTTTCCAAGAACCACTAATTGAAGAGATTATCTTTTTCCCATTCTACATCCTTAATAATTAATACATTTCTTAATATAAAATTAATATAACTAAACAAAATAGTTAATTCATAGATCAATGACTCATAACCGAAACAGTTAATCTATAAAAAGTCGGACTTTACCAAAATAAGAATTATAATGAAATTTGGGGAAAAAGTTGATTCATTGAGTAATTGTGCAAATTACTTATGTTCATTTTCATAAAATTCATTTTTTACTCTGATAGTGGGAAAGGATGTTGATGTTTCAATAGGTTAATAAACCGTATGAGATCCTTTGGACCTTTTTTAGCAATCCTGTAGATAATCCTGAATTAAAGCAAACATGTATTATTAATCTTACTGTTAGATTATGGTCAGTGGTGAGTTTCTAGCTACCTCACTAGGCAGCCTGTTACTTACACTTTCATAAAATGTTTCTTCATGATAACTTGTCATTTTTCTCAGATTCACCCTCTGGAGCTTCACAGAGTGATTCCTTCTCTTATATGGTAGTGAAGTTATTTGAAAGTGAATATCAAGTATTCCCTAAGTTTTTCTTCTTCATTCTAAACACCGTGGCAATTTCATGTTTTCTCATCATATTGGTTGCCTAAAAAAGTACTTGTTTCTAAAATATGGTGTTAAGACTTGCACATAATGCTACACATGTGATATGACCATCTTGTGATGGGACTGTTGCAAGTAATGGTCTAGGTGCTTTATATATGTGACTGAAACCTAATTTTGGATTAACTGGTGGCAATTGTGTGAATATTTCAGAAGTATCTAAATGCAACTTGATTCGTATATGGAAATATAAGTTACTTTTACTCATTTAGTGCCTATTTGAAGTTCTTTCATACTTTCTTGCAGAACATTTCCTTAAACCTGAAAGTAATTAATTTCTACTGCTGCAAGTTCTGAGTGTTTTAAGCTGCTTCTCAAATTCACTTTAAAACTTTATACCCTTATCCTGGCCAGTGTGGCTCAGTTGGTTGGGCATTGTCCTGCAAACCAAAATATCGTGGGTTTGATTCTTGGTCAGCACACATGGTTGTGTTGCAGGTTTTGTCCTCTAGGGTGTGTACAGAAGGCAACCAATCAATGTTTCTCTCTCACATTGATGTTTCTTGCCCTCTCTCCCTCCCTTCTCTCTCTCTAAAATCTAGGATAAAATAAAATATAAAATAATAAAACTTCATACTCTTTTTGATGAACCTCCTCTCCTCACTTTACAGTGTTCAAGATATTTTTAAAGTTTTTGAAGTTTTCCTACGGAGTTAGCACCTTGTAAAAGGCGTCCCATTATGGTACCCACAGCCTGTCATTAAGTAAATAGTAAAAAATACTTAAAATAAGCAAAGAAGAATTTAAATGTCTAATGAAGGCAAGCAAATAGCTTCCACATAAAGAAGCATTACTAGAATAAGATGACTTTGCTTTCATAATTAGGAATAGAGTGGAAAAAATAGAGTGAAGAGTAGAGTTCTAGCAAAATGGAGGCATAGATAGAAAGCCTTCACTTCTTCACACAACCAAAAGGAGGGTAACGATCAATCTAAAAACAATAAACAACCAGAAGTGCCAGAAAATCACACTGCATGGAACTCTGACAACCAAAAAATTAAAGAAACAGTCAACCAGACCAGTAGAAGGGAGATGGGCAGATGGGTGAATAGAGAGAACCCGAGGCAAGGCAGTAGACTGAGCGGGCGGGGCTGGCTAAACTGGAAACTGAGACTCAGAGCTTACTGTGGACTATTGCAAGTGTTGCCACAGTGATAGAAACTCCCAGTCTCACACAAGAGTTTGTTGAAAAGTGGAGCTAAAGCCCAGAAAGTGAGCTGCGTTGTTCCCTCTTAGACCCCTCCTCCACAGACAGGGCCACAACGCAGCAAAGAGGGTTGCCCTGCCCTGGAGAATACCTAAGGCCCTGCTCCTTTACAACTTAACAGGTGCGCCAAGACAAAGAAATAGGGCCCAAATGAAAGAACAGATCAAAACTCCAGAGGAAGAGCTAAGCAATGAGGAGATAGCCAACCTACCTGATGTGGAAGTCAAAACATTGGTAATCAAGGTGCTCACAGAACTTATTGAGCTTGGTCAAAAGAGGAAAAAACAAATGAAGACTGCCCAAAGTGAAATAAAGCAAAATATGCAAGGAACCAACAGTGACAGGAAGAAAACCAAGACTCAAGTCAATGATTTGGAACAAAAGGAAGAAATAAACATCCAACTGGAACAGAATGAAGAAACAGAAGTTAAAAAAATGAAAAGAGGCTTAGGAACCTCTGGACAACTTTAAAAATTCCAATATCCAAATTATAGGGGTGTCAGAGGAGAAGAACAACAGCAAGAAATTGAAAACTTATTTGAACAAGTAATGAAGGAAAACTTCCCCAATCTGGCGAAGGAAATAGACTTCCAGGAAATTCAGGAAGCCCAGAGAGTCCCAAAGAAGTTGGACTCAAAGAGGAACACACTAAGGCACATCATCATTAAGTTACCCAAGGTTAAAGATAAAGAGAGAATCTTAAAAGCAACAAGAGGAGAGGAGAGAGTTACCTACAAAGGAGTGCCCATAAGACTATCAGCTGATTTCTCAAAAGAAACCTTATAGGGAAGAAGGGACTGGAAAGAAGTATTTGAAGTCATGAAAGGCAAGGGCCTACATCCAAGATTACTCTATCCAGCAAAGCTATCATTTGCAATGGAAGGGCAGATAAAGTTATTCCCAGTAAGGTCAAGTTTTAACCTGAAAATTTTCAAATACTATGAACAATAAAATGGTAACAAACTCCCAATTATCAACAACTGAACCTAAAAAAATAACAAAAACTAAGCAAACAACAAGAACAGGAACAGAATCAGAGAAATGGACATCACAAGGAGGGTTTTCAGTGGACAGGGGTATGGGAAGAATATAGAAGGAAAAGTACAGGGAATAAGAAGCATAATTGGTAGGCATAAAATAGATGGGGAGACGTAAAAATGGTATAGGAAGCAGAGAAGTCAAAGAGCTTATATGTACAACCCATGGACATGAACTAAGTGGGGGAATGCTGGAGGGTTGGGGGGTACAGGGTTCAGGGAGAATAAAGAGGGAAATTGGGAAAACTGTAATAGCATAATCAATAAAATGTACTTAAAATAGAGTGAATAGTAAACTTCTAGTTTGAAAAAATGTCATAAGGCAGTTTAATTCTTAGTAGGGACATGCTCTTAATTTAATACTTAAATTTAAAAAAATATAATGCCAATGTTTGCATCCATCAGAGAAAATATTCTACGAATCTCTGTACTTTCTGTCTTCTTTCAATTTTGACAGTAAGGTTTTCGAAAGTTTTTCCCAATGAAACATTTCTTGCTTGTTAAGGGATATTGGTTTTTAGAAAAATGTGAAGTTACTGGAGAGTAAAGTAGCCCAATGTTTGATTATTTGCTTTACAAACCAATGTACATATTTCCTCTTGCTTTTTAAGTGAGAAATTAAAAAAAAAAAAAAAAAACATATGCTTTTAGTTGCACATTTATCATACAAAGCAAAGAATACCTGGATGAGATTTCTATTTCTGCATGAAAACGCTGCTTATAGTCTGGGTAAATTTTTTTCTAAATTCCAAGAATGTGGTGGACAGAGGAGGAAGATTTACTGCTAAATGAAAATATCTTTGTAAAAATTTTAGTAATGAAAACATTAAGAGAGACTTCCTAAGATGGCGGCATAGGTGAATGCACCGTACCACCTCGCACAACCAAACAAGGAAAAAAATCAGAAATCTACACATCCAAACACAGCCAGATCTGACAGAAAATCATATTGAGAGGAAGTCCGACAACCAAGGAATTAAAGAAGATACATTCATCTAGTCTGGAGAGCCAGAAGGTGCAGAGCGAAGGGAGAGCGCTCAGCGACCCCGCAGCGAGCAGGTGAGCAGACGGCAGGTTCGCAGTTGGAGGGGCGGTCCCCACGGGGCTGCAGCACACCCAGATGGGGGCCCGACTAAAGTGCGGTCTGCGCCTGGCTCATCCGGACCCAGCAGGGCTGAGAGACTGGTGGACTCGGCAGGTCTGCAGTCCTGTGCAGAGAAACTGGGAAAGAAAGCAGGGCACAGCTCATCGGCGCAGAGTGAGAGTGCCTGTGGGGGTGGAGTCCGCGGCCGGAGGAACTCCCAGCCTCACAGGAAAGTTCGCTGGGGAGACCTGCGGGGGATTCGAGTGGTGCAGCCCATCCAGCAACCCCAGAGCAACCCCCGGAGCCAGCGCAGAAGGGCCCGAAGTGCTTGCAGGAGGCAGTGTGGGTGCGGAGAGCGGAGAAGGCGCCTTTGTGCGCTCAGGTCCCACCCCCAGAGGCTACGTCCCAGCACAACTACGGGGAACTTCCCTGCACAGGGGAGCCCCAAGACTCCGCCCCCCTTACAGTAACAGGATCACCAAGGGAAAAAAAATGGCCCAAAGAAAGGACAAATCAAAACCCCAGAACTAACCGATCAAGAGATAGCCAACCTTTCAGACTCACAGTTCAAATCCCTTGTAATAAGGATGCTTTCAGAATTCAACGAAAAATTAATGAGCTTGCTTGAACAAATGAGGAGAGATCTGCAGGGAACCAATAGAGATAAGGAAACTGGGACTCAAATCAACGGAGTGGACCAGCAGAAAGAAAAAAACATCCAACCAGAAAAGAATGAAGCAACAAGAATTCAAAAAATGGAGGAGGGGCTCAGAAACCTCCAAGACATCTGTAAACGTCCCAACATGCGAATTATAGGGCTGCCAGAAGGAGAAGAAGAAATCCAAGGAATTGAAAAAATATTTGAACATATAATGATGGAGAATTTCCCAAAGCTGGCGAAGGAAATAGACTTTCGGGAAGTCCAGGAAGCTCAGAGAGTCCCAAAGAAGTTGGATCCAAAGAGGAACACACCAAGACACATCATAATTACATTACCCAAGGTCAAAGATAAGGAAAGGATCCTGGGAGCAGCAAGAGGAAAGGAGACAGTTACCTACAAAGGAATCCTCATAAGACTGTCAGCTGATTTCTCAAAGGAGACCTTGCAGGCAAGAAGGGGCTGGACAGAGGTGTTCCAAGTCATGAAAGGCAAGGACCTACATCCAAGAATACTCTATCCAGCAAAGATTTCATTTAGAATGGAAGGGCAGAGAAAGTGCTTCTCCGATAAGGTCAAGTTCAAGAAGTTCATCACCACCCAGCCTTTATTGTATGAAATGTTGAAGGGAGTTATATGAGGTATGGAGGAATATCAACAGGGGAGTGGTAGGGGGAGAGGGTGGGAATGGGGCACAGAACAAGTAGCATAAATGGGAAGTAGACAACAGACAGGGGGAGGTTAGAATAGTATAGGAAGTACAGGAG
>PVJI01030096.1:0-14547 GCA_004026765.1 Micronycteris hirsuta | reverse complement strand
AGAAATCCGCTGACAGTCTTATGGGAATTCCTTTGTAGGTAACTGTCTCCTTTTCTCTTGCTGCTTGTAAGATTCTTTCCTTATTCTTGACCTTGGGTAATGTTATTATGATGTGCCTTGGTGTGTTCCTCTTTGGGTTCCACTTCTTTGGGGTTCTCTGAGCTTCTTGGATTTCCAGGAAGCCTATTTCCTTTGCCAGGTCTGGGAAGTTGTCATTCATTATCTGTTCAAAAATACGTTCAATTTCTTGGTGTTCCTCTTGTCCTTCTGGCAGCCCTATGATCCGGATGTTGGCTCGTTTACAAATGTCTCTGAGGTTCCTGAGTCCCTCCTCATTTTTTTGAATTCTTATTTCTTCCTTCTGGTCCACCCCATTGGTTTGAGTCCCAGCTTCCTTTTTTTCCCTATTGGTTCCCTGTAAATCTTCCTCTGTTATCTTTATCATTTTGTTCATATGTTCAACTATTTCTTCCAGTTTTGTGAGCATCATGATTACCAGTGTTTTAAACTGGGCATCTGTTAATTTGGCTATCTCTTCGTCCGTTAGTTGTAATTTGTTCTGATCTTTCGTTTTTGCCATTTTCATTCTTTTTTATCTCGGCGCACCTGTCGGAGTCTTAGGTGTTCGTCAGTGCCTGGCAACCTGGGTCGCTTTTTTGTGACGTTTCCTGTGGTGGTGGGGCCTGGGAGGGAGCAATGGCGTCTGCCGTTCACCGCCACTCCCTATCACCTTCTGCTCTCCAGTTCCCCACTGCCTTTTCCGCCAGTCTCGGCCCTGCTGGTTCCCACTGGCCTCTCCGGTTGCGCCGCCGGCCTGCGAGGTTCACCCGTTGCTCGGGGTCGTGTTTTGTTTAGGCGCTCCCGGGGTGAGTCCCTCCGGGCAAACTGCCTCTCACTCCGCTCCTCCGCTCGGTTCTGCCCTGCTTACCGGCCTGGATGTACATCCTCCCCAACTTCCTGGGTGTCGGACTTCCCTTCAGTCCGATTCTGTCCGTTCTGGTTGTTTATTTTTCGCTATTGAGTTCGTTGTTTAAACTCTCTGGTTGTGAGCGGCGGTACAATGCGTCCACCTACGCCGCCATCTTGGCGGAAGTCCTTCACAATCAAGTTCTTAAGAAGTGGCGTGGAGCCCTGGCTGGTGTAGCTCAGTGGATTGAGCGAGGGCTGGGAACCAGAGGGTCCCGGTTCGATTCCCAGTCAGGGTACGTGCCTGGGTTGCAGGCCAGGTCCCCAGTGAGGGCCACGTGAGAGGCAACCATACATTGCTGTTTCTCTCTCTCTGTTTCTCCCTCCGTTCCGCTCTCTCTAAAAGTAAATAAAGTCTTTAAAAAAAAAAATGAAAAGAAAAGTAGTGTGGAGAGGGAGAGGGAGCTGAAGGCTTAACGTATGGAGTGAGAACCATATTAATGAAGCAGTCTCCGGGAGAGTAGTAGTTACGGCAGAGCCCTTTTTGGGGGGAGTTATTTCTTGTAATGGTGCTTAACCTATTAAAGCTTTTCTGAGGGTCTTTTTCCATGTGGCAGTGCTCTGACCCCTATCTTTACTGTCAAAGCCTAACGAACGAAGGACAGCAGGCTAGCTTACAGTGATAGAGGCCTGTTATCTCAGCCATGCTAGTGAGATGGAAGGCTTCCTTAGTTCTCATGGGTGCCTCACTTAGATAATAATTACTAGCTATTTAGAGCAATGCATAGGTAATGTAACAGAGCCATTGGGAAAGGCCCTGTCGTGATGGGTTTTACTTAAATAGTGGATACGTTTGTGACTTTGTTTAGTCTGAAGATGTAGGTAGTAGTCACCTGTTAGGAATTAGACTACAAGGTGTTGATTTAGGTTAATTTCAGGTATCTCATCTGGGGAGTGACATAAAGTGAAATTAGTCAGAGCGGTGGCTGTGGTGAAGATGTCCTAGGGAGTCACCAGGTGGTTTTTGTTTGCCTCTGTTTTGAATGAGTTAGGCATTTCCCACTTGTTACATTAGTTCTCTGTCACATTTTCAAGCGCTCTTTCTTGCTTTGTCAGTGCTTCCCGTGAGCCACAATCTCAAACCCAATATTTCTTACAAGGTCAAACACCCAAGTCCTCCCTTGATGCTTTAACTCCCTTGATGGCATCTGTTCTATATGTGTCTGTATTCAGTGTGTGCTCTCCTAGCCTGTGTTCTTTTTCTAGAAATGTATCTTATCTTAAAAGACTCTTGTTTTATGCAAACATTGCTTCCCAAGTATATTTTAAGTCTTACTGCAGTTTGCACAGGTTTTCAGTCTCTGAAAACTGGTAGAATATAGAGGGCGGATACAGCACTTGCTCACAACATCCTGATCTCATGAAGGTACCATTTTATATTTTATTAGGTTAATAAGAGTTTATAGTTATATACTCATTAATTTCAAATACATACTTGTATACGCCAGCTTCCTGTTCCAGCCTTTCTTCTAATGGATATGGGAATTAATGGCTACTGGGTGTTTTCAAACTTCAGTGAACGAAAGCTTTGCTGCTTCTACAGCAAGGAATAAGGAGGTTTTCGGGGGCAGGGGGTTTACCTTTCCTGCCCCTGCCAACTTTTTTTTTTCCCCAAACTTAAAGGAAAGGTGTGTGAAGGACCCCCTTTCCTCACCCTTCATTTGGAGTCACCAGTTGTTAACTTTTTCCTACGTTTTCTGTATCTTACGTCTATTTCAGCAAGTACCTTCTAAGAAAGAAGACAATTCCTGCATGGCCAGACTGTGGTGTTGCTTTCAGGAGACTTAGCCCAGGGTCACCATCTCACGTCTAGGCCTAACGGGCTCTAGTCAAGGCGTCTGTGCCACGACAAGTCACCACAACTCAGTTCCTGCCTTTCTTTCAGAGCGCAGGCCAATGGTTTTTGAGAATTTCCCTCATTTTGGATTTCTCTGATTTATTTCCATCGTAATTAGATTTAGATTAAACCACAGATTGCCTCTTAAAAGTAGACCTTTCTGAGGCACAGTGTCCACTGTCCGTGAGCTGTATCTGACCTGTTCCATTCTTTTTTTTGAAGGAGGTGGAAAAGATCAGATGTAGACTTTAGGCCTATTGCAGTCTCAGAAAATAGACAGGAGACACGTGAAGTAGGGCGGGGGGAGCTGTATCTCTAACTCAGTGTTCATCAGCCTCGCAGACGTCCAGTCACACTCCGCTGTCTGCTGTGATCGATCCAGCACCACGTGGTGCGCCGGCTCGAGTCAGATGAGCGCGTCTGTTTTGCAGGTCTTCTTTGTCATCCGTCTCATCGCTGGCCCTGCCGCCAACTCCCTGCCTCCCATCGTGGATCCTGACCCCCTCATCCCCTGCGATCTGATGGATGGGCGGGATGCCTTTCTCACCCTTGCAAGAGACAAGCACCTGGAGTTCTCGTCCCTCCGAAGAGCCCAGTGGTCCACCATGTGCATGCTGGTGGAGCTGCACACCCAGAGCCAGGACCGCTTTGTCTACACCTGCAACGAGTGCAAGCACCACGTGGAGACGCGCTGGCACTGCACTGTCTGCGAGGTAGGCCCCAGGCGGAGGGGGTGGGGGGGGCGCTGACGGGTGCCGAGGGCTGGAAGGCAGGTAAGCAGGGCCTGGCCTCCTATTTGAGTGGTAGAACTAAAGGGCTTTTGAGCTCAAGCAGAATGACTTCAACCTTGGGGAGTTGACCTGCACCTGTGTTCTCTTTTCCCAGGATTATGATTTGTGTATCACCTGCTATAACACTAAAAACCATGACCACAAAATGGAGAAACTAGGGCTTGGCTTAGATGACGAGAGCAACAACCAGCAGGCTGCAGCCACCCAGAGCCCAGGAGACTCTCGCCGCCTGAGCATCCAGCGCTGCATCCAGTCTCTGGTCCATGCCTGCCAGTGCCGAAATGCCAATTGCTCCCTGCCCTCCTGCCAGAAGATGAAACGGGTTGTGCAGCACACCAAGGGTTGCAAACGGAAAACCAACGGAGGGTGCCCCATCTGCAAGCAACTCATCGCCCTCTGCTGCTACCATGCCAAGCACTGCCAGGAGAACAAGTGCCCTGTGCCGTTCTGCCTAAACATCAAGCAAAAGCTCCGGCAGCAGCAGCTGCAGCACCGGCTCCAGCAGGCCCAGATGCTCCGCAGGAGGATGGCCAGCATGCAGCGGACTGGTGTGGTGGGGCAGCAGCAGGGCCTGCCCTCCCCAACTCCTGCCACTCCGACCACGCCGACCAGCCAACAGCCCACCACCCCACAGACGCCCCAGCCCCAGCCCCCTTCTCAGCCTCAGCCCACCCCTCCCAACAGCATGCCACCCTACTTGCCCAGGACTCAAGCTGCTGGCCCTGTGTCCCAGGGTAAAGCACCAGGCCAGGTGACCCCTCCAACCCCCCCTCAGACTGCTCAGCCACCTCTTCCAGGGCCCCCGCCTGCAGCAGTGGAAATGGCGATGCAGATTCAGAGGGCGGCTGAGACGCAGCGCCAGATGGCCCATGTGCAGATATTTCAAAGGCCAATCCAGCACCAGATGCCCCAGATGACCCCAATGGCCCCCATGGGTATGAACCCACCTCCCATGGCCAGAGGTCCCAGTGGGCATTTGGAGCCAGGGATGGGCCCCACTGGGATGCAGCAACAGCCACCATGGGCCCAAGGAGCAATGCCTCAGCCCCAGCAGCTACAGTCCGGGATGCCAAGGCCAGCCATGATGTCAGTGGCCCAACATGGTCAGCCCTTGAACATGGCTCCCCAACCAGGATTGGGCCAGGTCGGTGTGAGCCCTCTCAAACCAGGCACTGTGTCTCAACAAGCCTTACAAAACCTTTTGCGGACTCTCAGGTCTCCCAGCTCTCCCCTACAGCAGCAACAGGTGCTTAGTATCCTTCATGCCAATCCCCAGCTGTTGGCTGCATTCATCAAGCAGCGGGCTGCCAAGTACGCCAACTCAAATCCGCAACCCCTTCCTGGGCAGCCTGGTATGCCCCAGGGCCAGCCTGGGCTGCAGCCCCCCACCATGCCAGGTCAGCAGGGAGTCCACTCCAATCCAGCCATGCAGAACATGAATCCCATGCAGGCGGGCGTCCAGAGGGCCGGCCTGCCCCAGCAGCAACCACAGCAGCAGCTCCAGCCGCCCATGGGAGGGATGAGCCCTCAGGCTCAGCAGATGAACATGAATCACAACACCATGCCTTCACAGTTCCGAGACATCTTGAGACGACAACAGATGATGCAGCAGCAGCAACAGGGGGCAGGGCCAGGAATTGGCCCTGGGATGGCCAACCACAACCAGTTCCAGCAACCCCAAGGAGTTGGTTACCCCCCACAGCAGCAGCAACAGCAACGGATGCAGCATCACATGCAACAGATGCAACAAGGGAACATGGGGCAGATGGGCCAGCTCCCCCAGGCCTTGGGAGCCGAGGCAGGAGCCAGCCTGCAGGCCTATCAGCAGCGACTCCTTCAGCAACAGATGGGGTCCCCTGCTCAGCCCAACCCCATGAGCCCACAACAGCATATGCTCCCAAATCAGGCTCAGTCCCCACACCTACAAGGCCAGCAGATCCCTTCTTCTCTCTCCAATCAAGTACGTTCTCCCCAGCCTGTCCCTTCTCCACGGCCGCAGTCTCAGCCCCCCCACTCCAGCCCTTCCCCAAGGATGCAGCCTCAGCCTTCTCCACACCACGTCTCCCCACAGACCAGTTCTCCACATCCGGGACTGGTAGCAGCCCAGGCCAACCCCATGGAACAAGGGCATTTTGCCAGCCCGGACCAGAATCCAATGCTTTCTCAGCTCACAAGCAATCCAGGCATGGCAAACCTCCATGGTGCAAGCGCCACAGACCTGGGACTCAGCACCGATAACGCGGACTTGAATTCAAACCTCTCACAGAGTACACTAGACATACACTAGAGACACCTTGTAGTATTTTGGGAGCAAAAAAATTATTTTCTCTTAACAAGACTGTTTTGTACTGAAAACAATTTTTTTGAATCTTTCTTAGCCTAAAAGACAATTTTCCTTGGAACACATAAGAACTGTGCAGTCGCTGTTTGTGGTTTAAAGCAAACATGCAAGATGAACCTGAGGGATAATAGAATACAAAGAATATATTTTTGTTATGGCTGGTTCCGCCAGCCTTTTTCCCTTGTGTGTGTGGTTCAAGTGTGCACTGGGAGGAGGCTGAGGCTGTGAAGCCGCCCACATGCTCCTGCCTTGCACCTCCAATAGGTTTTATTATTTTTTTTAAATTAATGAAAATATGTAATATTAATAGTTATTATTTACTGGTGCAGATGGTTGACATTTTTCCCTATTATCCTCACTTTATGGAAGAGTAAAAAAAGAACATTTCTAAAACCAGAGGACAAAGGGGGTTAATGTTACTTTAAAATTACATTCTATATATATATAAATATATATATAAATATATATTAAAATACCAATTTTTTTTCTCTGGGTGCAAAGATGTTCATTCTTTTAAAAATGTAAAAAAAAAAAAAAAAAAATTCTCTTTCCTCCCCTCAAGTCAACTTTTGTGCTCCAGAAAATTTTCTATTCCGTAAGTCTGAGCGTAAAAACTTCAAGTATTAAAATAATTTGTACATGTAGAAAGAAAAATGACTTTTTCAAAATATACAGGGGCAGCTGCCAAATTGATGTATTATATACTGTGGTTTTGTTTCTCGGAAGAATTTTTTTCGTTATTTTTACATCTAACAAAGAAAAAAATTAAAAAGAGGGTAAGAAACGATTCCAGTGGGATGATTTTAACATGCAAAATGTCCCTGGGGTTTCTTCTTTGCTTGCTTTCTTCCTCCTTACCCTGCCCTCCCACCCAACACACACACACACACTTTCTGTAAAACTTGAAAATAGAAAGCAAAAACCCTCAACTGTTGTAAATCATGCAATTAAAATTGATTACTTATAAATATGAACTTTGGATCACTGTATAGACTGTTAAATTTGATTTCTTATTACCTATTGTTAAATAAACTGTGTGAGACAGCTAACTTCTTGTCGTCACATCTTTGTCTCAGAAGGCATCAGTTTAAGTCCCCGATGCATAGCGGTCAGGAAAAAGCAAAAGCACTAGCTTATAGTCTCCCTATATATATTTACGGATTTACAAATGGGCTTTGGTAAATGTATCCAATGTTCAGAGAAAAACACTACCAGCCAAATGTCAGTTTTATCTATTTGAATTGATACTAATTTACCTTTAACATCGTGCTATGGGACCTTCTTACGTGGTCCCCTGTAGATGACCTCATGGTCCTCCAATTGACCATACCTTAAAGGGATGAAAGTGAGCACCTCAGTTACCCAGTTTCCTGAAATAGCAGTATTTAAACCTAGGGCTACAATACATCCCTCTTCTATCACACTTGGTTTTTCCTAAGTGCCAATCAAGAAGTCAGTGGGGGCAGGCGGGAGAGGGGGGGTGAAGGGGCGTGGGGTTGAAGTAGTCGGAAAGAAAAGTGGAAATCAGCCCTCGAAAGCTGAGAGAGCTTAATTATAAGAGTGAGTCCAGCACGTCTCCAGCTGTTAAAAGAACAGATTGATTACTAGTCCTCCCTCCAACTTCATATTAATTACATGGGCCATGAACAAGTTTGAAAAATGAGAATACTGTTTGCAAGCTGCTTCGGCATCATTTGGCGGGTCTCGTTTTGTCATAGAGCTTTACACTATACGCAATAGTCTGCCAAGGGCCAGAGAGAAAATCCAGTACAGTTGATCAGACTCTTTTTTTTTTTTCTACTTTTATATTATCAAAAACGACCAGTATCTTAATGTGAAAGTCAACTTGCACACTCAAATATTTTTAGAGCCCACCCCAGAAAAGGTATCAAGCACACCCCTGCCTCAGGCCAGACGGCACACATGGGCAGGATGCAGCCCTACCCTCAAGCAAGCCATTTTGAGATCCAGAAAAGATAGAATGATGCTGAAATGGAAAATGTTAAGATACTCGCAGGAACGAGATTCAACAAGTAGGGGGAAAACCTGTGAGAACTGGGAGTTTCTGGAAAGGATAGTATTTCATCCGGACCTTGGGGGGGAAATGGATGGGGGAAAATGGAGGAGCGAGGAGAAACTCCCCGCCCCAGAAGAGTGCAGGATAACGTCCTGTTCAGAAGAGCTCAGATCCACTTGGCTGAGACCAGATGGTAGTTAGAAGGTGGTGCCTGTTACAGGGACACCCTCCTTTTGCTCCCTGTTACTAGGGGCCCAAGACTGATCTGAGCCCCCAAAAGGAAAATAAATTCTTACCCATTTTCAAGCAGTAAATTCCCAGCTGTTACAGCTCTAGCCTCGGACCAGACCTCTAGGTTGGAGTGTTAGACCACATTTCACTGCAATATTGAAAGGAACTGAGGGTGGAACATTTAGTTAAGTGGGGAGGAGGGAAAAAAAGCTGTCCTTGCCCAGGCCAGAGGTAGTCCTAGGGAAGGAGGGCAGCATGCAGATGATTCTAGAGTCTGGGATACAAGAATATGATCTTCATATTATCCCAGTGAAAAGCTGGGAAGAGCTAAAAGCCACAGGTCTCCAATTGGCCTGCTTCTAACACATCAAACCCAGGGTCTAACTGTTCCAGGGGCCCTCATTGGCTTAGCCTACTGAATCCACCACAACAGCCCCGACTGACGGATGAGCAAACTACAGCTCTGGTGAAACAACTCAGTCAAGATTGCACAGCCAATCAAGTCAAAGTTCTGTTGGGCTCCAAACCCGTTCTCCATAATCTGTATCTTCCATACTGTAGAGAAGCCCTAGTGATGGCTGCAAGTTAACTAATACATAGGACGTAGGTCCAAGCAAATTCAAGATACAGACTAAAAACTGAAAGGACGGGACTATGGAATCAAAGGTAAGCTCTCCAGGATTCTTTTACAACCAAGGAAACAGATCTCCAGACTGAAGTTTTCCTGGAATATTATGTTCATGATGACGTCACCTTAGTTAAAGAACACACAGGCCAGCATCAAAAAGAATAAAATATTTAGAAATAAACTTAGCAAAAGAAGTGCAAGACTTGTACACTGAAAACTGCAAAACATCATTGAAAGAGATTCAAGGCCTAAATAAATGAAAACATTCATGGATGGGAAGACCTAACGTTAATAAAGTACCACTCCCCACGTTGATCTAGAAATTCAACGAAACCCCTATCAATACATCTGCTGGTTGCTTATTGTTTTTCCTTAGGAGAAACTGACATGCTGATTTTCAAAGTCACATGGAAATGCAAAGAAGCAAAAATAACCAAAACAATCTTGAAGTATAAATTTGCTGAACTTCATACTTCACAATTTCAAAACAAACTACAAAGCTACAATAATCAAGACTATTGCCCTGTCTGATGTGGCTCAGTGGATTGAGTGCCAGCCTGCGGACCAAAGGGTAACCAGTTTGATTCCCAGTCAAGGCACATGCTTAGGTTGCAGGCCAGGCCCCCAGTTGGGGGCATACAAAAGGCAACCACACATTGATGCTTCTCTCACTTCTCCCTCCCTTCCCCTCTCTCTAAAACTAAATAAATAAAATCTTTCTTTTTTAAAAAAGACTATAGCAGTGGCATAAAACACATTTAGATCAACGGAATAGAGTCCAAAAACAAACCCATATATTTATGGCCAACTGATTTTCAATAAGGATGCCAAGACAACCCAAAGGGGAAAAAAAGTCTTTTCAACAAATAGTGCTGGGGCATCTAGATATCTGCATTCAAAAGAATGAAGTTGGACTTTTAACTCAAACCAGATATAAAAATTACCCTAAATGTAAGAGCTAAAACTATAAAAATACCTAAGAAAACCTAGGTATCAATCTGCATGACCGTGGATTAGGCAACAGGTACTTACATATGGCACCTACAGCACAAGCCACAAATAAACTGGACTTCATCAAAATTAAAAGCTTTTGCGCATCAAAGGGCACTGTCAGGAAAGTGAAAAGGCAGCCCGCAGAAGAGAGTCTGTGTCCAGACTGCACAAAAATTCTAACACTTAATAGAAAAGACAACCCAGTGAAAAAGTAGGCAGAGGATTCAGATAGATATTTCTCCAAAGATGATATACAAGTGGCCCAATACACATATGGAAAGATGTTCAACATCATTAGTCATTAGGGAAGTGCTAATAATTGAAAGCACAATGAAATACCACTCTGTACCTACTAGGATGACTATAATAAAAAAATGACAGGTGTCGCTCTGGAAGCAGTGAAACTGGAGCCCTCAAACACTGCTGGTAGGAATGTAAAATGGTGCAGCCACTTGGGAAAACTGTAGCAGTTCCTCTAAAAAGCTAACTGTTTGCACTTGGAAGGATGATTTGCACACTGAAGAAAATGTATTCCAATAAATATTTGTCCGTGGCATAAAAAAAGAAATTATATATAGAGTTACTGTATGACCTAGCAGTTCCACTCCTTGATATATACCCAAGAGAAATGAAACCATGTTCACACAAAAATGTTCACTTGTGCGCAAATGTTCATGCCGACATTATTCATAATGTTGAAAGAATAACTCAAATGTCCATCATCTGATGACTGGATAGCCACACAATGGACCGTTATTCAGCCACTAAAAGGAATGAAGTACTGCTGCAACAATGTGGATGAACTTTGAAAACATCATGATCAGTGAAGCCAGGCACAGAGGGCCACAGGTTGTATCATTCTATTCATATAAAATGTCCCGAATAGGCCCTGGCTTAGTAGCGCAGTTGGTTCGAGCGTCATCCTAATATTCCAAGGTTGCAGGTTCACTCCCCGGTCAGGGCACATATAAGAAATCAACCAATGAATGAACAAGTAGAACAACAAATCGATGTTTCTCTCTCTTCCGCTCTAAAATAAGTTTTAATGATTTAAAAATTATTTAAAAGTCCAGAATAGACAAATCCAGAGACAAAAAGTAACTTAGTGGTTGCCAGGGGCTTGACAAAGGGGAGAATGAGGATTGACTACTAATGGGTATAGGGTTTCTTTTTGGGGTGATGAGAATGGTCTGGAATTAGATCATGGTGATGATTATGCAACTCTGAATATACTAAGAACCACTTAACTGTAAGCCTTAAAAGGGCAAATTTTATGGTATGTGAATTATATCACGATTAATTGAAAAGGAGGCAACAGATCAGCTGGACGGCCACCCAGGACAAAGTTGCATTGGGGGCCACTTCCCAAGTGCCCCACCTGAAATTCTGGGATGTTCAGCCTGCAGATGGGAAGCCTGGAAAGTCCAACAGGATGGTCTGAAGAACCACTACCTAAGAAGAGGAAGACCTGTCCTTAGCTGTGGGCTTGGGCAAAATTTGTCCCCGGAGAGGCAGGTTTGCCTCGGATGTCATGAGTTTCTACTGAGAGTGGAATAAACCGAGGGACCTCTAAGATCTCCTGCAATCTTTGATGAGGATCTATAGGGGGAAAAACTGGATAATACACTTTATAAATTAATCTCAGAGTGATGCAATGATCTTACCTATACCTGACATTTATAAGGGGAAATTTTATCATCCTTCCTTCTTACTCACGACATAGAAATTAACCCCAAAGTGAGAATGAGCAGCAGGTGAACATCTCCCAACTCATACCCCTAACCATGACATCAATCTTTTCTCGTTCATGAAGCATCTAAGGCCCGCTGTGCATGATAAGCTCTGGAGACAGAAGGGAGGACTGAGAAAGACAAAGAGATGAACTTTACACACTGTCAGAGTAAACTATAAAATCAAAAGGTTTGGGGAACCCCCTAAGTGTCAGCCAACAGATGCATAAATAAAAAATTGTGATACACATTTTTGATTTATGCATCTGTTGTGGAAATCCTGCCATTCGTAACCACAGGGAAGGGCCTTGAGGGCATTATGCTAAGAGAGATGAGCCAGAGAGAAAAAAAAATACTAAATGATACAGTTATATGTGGAATCAATTGAACAACAATAAGATAAAAAAAAAATTATATGCAGAATTGAAAAAAGCCAAATTCAGCCCGGCTGGTGTAGCTTAGTGGATTGAGCACGGGCTGGGAACCAGAGGGTCCTGGTTCGATTCCCAGTCGGGGCACATGCCTGGGTTGCGGGCCAGGTCCCCGGTGAGGGCCATGTGAGAGGCAACCGTACATTGCTCTTTCTCCCTCCCTTCTCCTCTCTCTAAAAAATAAAAAATAAAATCTTAAAAAAAGAAAAGAAAAAAAGCCAAGTTCATAAAATGGAGAATGGTGGTGGAGAACGGTGGTTACCAGGGGCTGGGGGTAGGGGAACTGGGGAGACATTCTTTAAGCGTACACACTTGGAAATAGTAGATAAATAAGTCCCGGAAATCTAATGCACAGCATAATGATGACAGTCAGCAGTACTATAAACTTCACAGGTGCGAAGAGGCTACTCTTAGTTGTCTCATCTGTGAAATGGAGATAACACCGTCCTCACTAAGTGGTTGTAAAGATCAGTGAGTACTGGTGAGGATTCCCAGAGATTAGGACCCTTGCAAGTTGCTAGTGAGAATGTAAAACAATGCAGCCACTGTGGAAGCAGCATGGTTGGTGGGTCCTCAAAATTAAACATAGGGCCCTGGCTGGTGTGGCTCAGTGGATTGAGCGCGGGCTGGGAACCAAAGAGTCCCGGTTCGATTCCCAGTCGGGGCACATGCCTGGGTTGCGGGCCGGGTCCCCGGTGAGGGCCATGTGAGAGGCAACCATACATTGCTGTTTCTCTCTCTCTCTGTCTCCCTCCCTTCCCCTCTCTCTAAAATAAATAAATAAAAATCTTAAAAAAAAAAAAATTAAACATAGGGCCCTGGCTGGTGTGGCTCAGTGGATAGAGCATGGGCCTGCAAACCAAAGGGTCGCTGGTTCGATTCCCAGTCAAGGCACATGCCTGGGTTGCGGGCTGGGTACCCACTTAGGGGCACATGACAGGCAACCACACATTGGTGTTTCTCTCCTCTCTTTAAATAAAAAAAAAAATTAAACATAGGGTAGCCATACAATCCAGCAGTTCCACTTCTGAGGATATAAAAATTGAAAGCAGGGACTTGCACAGCACCGATGTTCATGGCAACATCATTCACAGTAGTCAAAAGGTGGAAACATCTCAAATGTCATCCACAGATGAATGGATAGACAAAATGTGGTGCACATGTATGAACATTATTCCTCAAAACAGAAGGCATTTCTGACAAGTGTTATAACACAGATGGATCTTGGAAACATCATGCTAAGTGAAAAAACCAGATACACAAGGACTAATAGTGTATGATCACACCTTATGTGAGATACCTAGAGCAGTCCAATCATAGAGACAGAAAGTAGAATGCTGGTTTTGGGGGGGTGGGGACAGAGAGGACTGGGGGTTATTATTTAATGGGGACAGAGTTCATTTGGCTTGGCCTGCCGTGTGAATGTCCTTAATGCCACTGAATTGTACACTTAAAAATTGTTAGAGTGGTAAATGTTATGTTTTGTATATTTTAGCACAATGAAATGATTACATAACACTGTGTTAATGAAAATAGGTTGTAAACTGGAAAGCACTGATGTGTGTATTATGTTATCTGTTTCCCTCTGAGATGCTGTCAATCAGTTAGCCAAAAGGAGCCAACTTCTGTATTAGTCCCTATAAGGATGATGGAGAGATTTCTGGCCAGGAATTCCAGGCTTTCCTCCTAGCTCCCGCACAGAAGAGGGCCTGATGGAGGCGTGCCAGAAAACGAAGGGCAGAGGAGGCCGTTTGTGTCCTAGCAGCAGGACGAGCACCGGCCATGGGCTAGTGGCAAAGGCTCCATGAGAGGAAGCAGTAGCTGGTGACTTACCTGGTTACACAGGACAGTAGCCTCCAGACCTCAGGGCTACCAGGTGGGTCACAGGCAGAAAAACAAAAACAAAATGTAGGAAAGAAGAAAGAAAACACGGCTCGTCTAAAGAGTGTGAGATCGGGCATTCCTGTCCATGTAGCAGCCGCCGTGCTGACAGGTAAGGCCCCCGGGCCTGTGCTGGACACTGTCTGGGGCGGGGCTTGTGAGGAGACGTTCGTTACTCCAGCAATTGGAACTAGAGATGGACAGTAGTGTCTGAAACGGAGAATTCGCTGAATGGGATTAAAGGAAACGTAAACCCCGAAGGAAATGATTGTTGGTGCATTTATTTTCTTTAATGTCATGGAATTTTTTATTTATTCATTTTTAGAGAGGGGGAAAGGAGGGAGAAAGAGAAGGAGAGAAATATTGATCCCTTGCCTCTCACATGCCACTGACCTTCCAGCTTACCGGCTGGTGCTCAGTCCACTGAGCCACACCAGCAAAGGCAATGATTGGTGAATTTAAATGTAAAGCTATGGAAACTATCTAAAATAAATCAGAAAAAAGCCCTGGCTGGAGTAGCTCAATGGATTGAGCGCGGGCTGGGAACCAAAGGGTCCCGGTTCGATTCCCAGTCAGGGCACATGCCTGGGTTGCGGGCCAGGTCCCCAGTGAGGGCCATGTGAGAGGCAACCATACATTGCTCTTTCTCCCTCTCTTTCTCCCTCCGTTCTCCTCTCTCTAAAAATAAATAAATAAAATAT
>PVJI01030095.1:0-14567 GCA_004026765.1 Micronycteris hirsuta | reverse complement strand
TTTTGATCTCTACTTTGGTAGGTGAAGAAATGGATGCACACAGGTGAAGACGTGTCTGGGATGAGAAATGATAGCCGGGTATCAAACCCAGGACCTGGGCCACCCTGACAGCCAGGGCACAGGGCTCTGTGACAGAGCTGGGCCTGCATTTACTGAAGACCATTGACCACTGGCTAGGAGAGCCAGTGTGGAATCAGATGACTTCACTCTACTTCTGGCTCTTCCACTTCCTGGCTGTGTGACCCTGAGCACGTGGCTAACCTCTCTGAGCCTTAGCTCTATTACCTGTGAAATGGGGCAGTAAGAGGACCTACCTCAGGGGAATACGAGGATCAGATGCAATAACTCAAGCGATGCGCTGAGCACAGTGTCTGGCACACAGTAGGCGCCTCATACGTGTTAGCTGCCCTCACGGTAATTCCCAATACTGTGGTAGCATGGCCCCATGTCCCACTCGAAGAGCACGCACTGTGCTACAGGGCTGGGCCTGCAGCAGATGCCAGCACCACATGAGGAAGTAGGAGTTTCTATATGCACAGAACACCCTGAACTTTGCAACACGAATCAGCCCCGCCTTTTCCTCACGGTGACTCCGTTTCTTCGTCTGTAAAATGGGATAACATCAGAGCTTTCCCCTAGGGTTGTGCTGAAGATTAAATAAAGCCATGCAAGTAGAGCATTTAGCGAAGTCTCAGACACACCGCCATCATTGCAGGAATGCTAACGTACAATGAGAGTACAGCCATCTCCAGGGGTGATGCTGGTGAGGATTTAAACACACACACACACACAAAGTGCCTTGCATTCAGTGCCTTTGTCCCTGACCTTGAGCCTTTACTGTGGTTGAATTATACCCCCTCTAAAGACATGCTGAAGTCCTAATCCTCAGGATCCAAGAAGGTGGCCCTATTTGCCACGAGGGTCTTTGTGGATGCGATCACGTTAAGGGGTGGTAACACTGGATTATGGAGCACCTGAAACCCAGAGACTGGTGTTCTTATAAGAAAAGGAGAGGACACACAGACAAGAGCGCCACAGAAAGACGGAGACAGAGGTCATGTGACACAGCTCCAAAGAACAGCAAGGGCTGCCAGCAGCCACCCGAGCTGGGAGAGGGGCAGGGGACAGACTCTCCCCTGGGGCCTTCTGAGGGAGCATGGCCCCCTGACCCCTTGACTTTAAACTTCAAGCCCCAAGAACAGTAAGAAAATACAAGCCTGCTGTGTCACACCGCCTAGTTTGTGGGGGCTTTGTCACAGTAGCCCTGGGAAGCGGAATCTTCTGTCAGTGACATTTACCGAATACAGACTGGGGGGTTGTGACGTAAAAGTTCGCATTTCGAGGATACCTGCCAGGCACAGGTAGGGGATTCGGGGCTTACCTCACCTGCCCAGTAAGGTAGGGACTATTGATTCATTTTCTGAATGAGTTGTGGGTGACGGGTAAGGCCTGGCTGACGTCCCTTCGGTGGTAGTAACCTGCAGGTAAGCTGGGACCCACTGCCCCCTAAGCCTACAGTTTCTTCCCTCTCTCTCTCTCTCTCTCTCTCTCTCACACACACACACACTCATGTGCACACACGCACACACACACACACACACCCTCCACTGGATTCAAGGAAGCACTGAGTCGCCCCAAGTATCCCCACCCTAAAGTTGTTCCAAAGGCTGAGAGGTGAGCACAGAAGACAAGCTTTCCCCTGCGCCAACACCACCCACCCCCATCACATCGCCTCCTCTCCGCCCTGCACTTCGGAATCAGAAGTGTGGGGAGGAAGAGGCAAAGAGCCTTATTTCATCACCCAAATTGCCAGCGGCCCCACTGACGGAGATCCGGCTCCTCTCTGCCAGAGCTTCAGAAGCGGCACTGATGGGCTGCATTATGTCAACTCTTCCCTGTCCCTTTTGATCCTCCTTTTAATAAAGTCTGAGGGACCGGGGTGATTTTTCATTTTAAATAGGGAAGGTGTGTACCAAGGTGCTCTGAGGGTTATTAATCGTCACCCTTGCTATCTTGTCATTTGTTTGGGGAAAACCATTTTCCTTCCAGTCTGGAGAGGGGCGGGAAGAAGGGAATAGGTTTGGAGACATGAAAGGTCTGAGGATTGATTAAAGACATTTCAAGGTGTAGGGGTTTTTCTTTTGACATTCTCTGTTAAGGGACTAAGAGAAATAAAAGGCATTTTCAAGGGAGAAAAGGATTTCGGAAAGTCTAGGCAAGTGTCTACCTTCTTTGTCCCTTCCCATTAAAACTGTATGAAAAGGCAAATGTGCAGCTTAGAAATCTGTCTGAATTTCAGAGCCGGCGTTGGACAGGCAAACGCTCGAGCCCTGCAGAGGCCAGGCTGGCAGACAGACGGCGATTCCAGAATCATCGCTGCTTGTTAGCGTTTGCAAATGTTTCAAAGTGCATGTTAGTTTAATCCTCCAAACTTCACAGCGAGAAAGGGAACTCTTAGGTGCTGGTTGAATACATTAGACTGAAGTCACTGATGGAACAGAAAAGTGAGTTTTTCACTCTAATCCTCATACCTTTGGGGCAAGAAACAGAACTTTTAGATGCTGGTTGAAAACGTCTGACTGGGGTCATTGGTAACACACACAAAATAGGAGCAAGAACAATGATTATTAACGCTAATAACAGTTACTGTTTATTGAGCATGTATTATGTGCCAGGTAGTCCACTCAGTATTTTCTATGCCTCACTTCACGTTATGTTCACGGGACCCTATAAAGAAAACTCTGCATCATCTCCACGTTACAGTGAGGGAGACGGAGGATGAGCTATGAGGCTGAGTCGCCCAGGGTCACGCAGAGAGTTGGTGGCAAGGTGTGCGCCCCTCACTGCATGGCTCTCTCAGAAGCCTCCTGAGTCCCTCAGGGAATGAGAGACCCCTCCAGAAGGGCCTTGCGAGGCTGAACCCTTTTACACAGGCCTTTCCGACAACCACCAGAAACAACGCCTTCCGACCCCCACCCCCAAAGTCAAATTCGACTCTCGTTTTGGCCACAGTCCCTGAAAAGCTAAAAGCTAAAATCCAGGCAGAATTTTCAAGTTTCTTGTCTGTAATAACTTCAAAAAGAAGAGAATCAGGACAAATGGGAAACACAGAGTTGCCAAAGCAATTCAACGTTGGTGAGAATCTTCAGGCCTCATTAATGAAGTTGGCACCGGGCCAAACCTCGGTCCCGCTGAGCACTGTCCCTGCCCGGGGCGTGTCCAAGTGGCACCAAACTAACGCACTGACCCCGGTCTTTGTGGGTCAGTCTTTTGGGGGATGGGACGGGGCAGAGAGCTTGGGTTCTGACCCGCTAATGCTGCCTGGGTCCTGCTCTACAAGGCGTTTGCGATTTTGTTCTCCTCCAGGTGATCTGGCTGGATTAACTTCAGTCAGCAACTTCCCGGTAGCCCTTCTGTTTTAACAAAGTTCTTTTTCTTTTAATGTTTTTATTGAGGGTAAATTCACATTACCCATTTGAAACTGCTGAATTCGGTGGCCTTTAGTACATTTACAATGGTCTCTACCAATTTCAAAATATTTTCGTCACCCCAAAAGAAAGCCCCATACCTATTAGGCAACCATTCCCCATTCCCTTTCTCCCAGCTACGAATCTACCTATTCTGGATTGTTCATACAAGGGCAATCATACAATGCGTGGTCTTTTGTGACGGCTTCTCTCACCTTGCAGAGTGTTTTCAAGGCTCACCTACGCATTCTGGAGCACGTATCAGAATCTCATTCTTTTTACGGCTGAGGAGTGTGCATTAAATGGACAGACCACAGGTCGTTCGCCCGTTATCAGCCCCTGGGCGCTGTCGCCCACATCTTGGCTGCGAGGAACGTCTGCAGACAAGTGCCTGTTGGAACAACTGCTCGATTCTTTTGGGTGAATACCACGAAGCGGAATTGCCGGGTCGCATGTTCATTCTTTGTTCAACCTTCTGAGAAGCCACCAAACTGTTTTCCACAGAGGCTGGGCCACGTGACCCACAGTGCGCGAGGGTTCTGTTTGCACACGTCCCGGCCAACTCTCGTGATTCTCCTCGTTTCATTGTTATTGTTATTACCATCCCGATGAGCATTTTTTAAAAATGTATTATATTGATTGTTATCCCATTCGTCCCTCCACTTCCCTCTGCCCTGAACACCCCCCCACCCACATTCCCCGCCTTTAGTTCGTGTCCATGGGTCATACACACAAGTTCCCTGACTTCCACATTTCCCACACTATTCCAATCCTCCCCCTGTCTATCCCCTACCCACCACCCACACTACTTATTCTCTGTACCTTTTCCCTCTCTCCCCCTCCCACTCCCCTGTTGATAACCCTCCATGTGATCTCCACTTCTGTGGTTCTGCTCCTGCTCCGGTTGTCTGCTTACTCTGCTTTTGTTCTTGTTTTGAGCGTGGTTTTTAATAACTGTGAGTTTGCTGTCATTTTACTGTTCATACTTTCTCATCCTCCTTTCCTTAGATAAATCCCTTTAACATTTCATATAATAAGGGCTTGGTAATGATGAACTCCTTTAACTTGACCTTATCTGAGAAGTACTTTATCTGCCCTTCCATTCTAAATGATAGTTTTGCTGGATAGAATAATCTTGGATGTAGGTCCTGCCTTTCATGACTTGGAATACTTCTTTCCAGCCCCTTCCTGCCTGCAAGGTCTCTTTTGAGAAATCAGCTGACAGTTTTGTGGGAACTCCTTTGTAAATAACTGTCCCATTTTCTCTTGCTGCTTCTAAGATTCTCTCCTTATTTTTAATCTTGGCTAATGTAATTATGATGTGCCTTGGTATGTTCCTCCTTGGGTCCAACTTCTTTGGGACTCTCTTGAGCTTCCTGGACTTCCTGGAAGTCTATTTCTTTTGCCAGATTGGGGAAGTTCTCCTTCATTATTTTTTCAAATAAGTTTTCAATTTCCTGCTCTTCCTCTTCTCTTCTTCCTCTTCTGGCACCCCTATAATTCGAATGCTGGAATATTTAAAGATGTCCTGGAGGTTCCTAAGCCTTTGTTCATTTTTTTGAATTCTTGTTTCTTCATTCTTTTCTGGTTGAATGTATTTTTCTTCTTTCTGGTCCACACCACAGATTTGAGTCCCAGTTTCCTTCCCATCACTATTGGTTCCCTGTACATTTTCTTTTATTTCACTTAGCATAGTTTTCATCTTTTCATCTAATTTGCAACCAAATTCAACCAATCCTGTGAGCATCCTGATTACCAGTGTTTTGAACTGTGCATCTGATAGGTTGACTACCTCTTCATTGCTTAGTTATATTTTTTCTGGAGCTTTGATCTGATCTTTCTTTTTTTTTTCTGGTCTTGGCATGTCTGTTACGTATAAGGGGTGGAGCTTTAGGTGTTCACCAGGGCGGGGCAACCCTCATCACTGTGTTGTGATGTTGTATGTGGGGTAGGGGTCCGAGAGGGAACAGTGGCACTTGCTCCACTCTCTGCCGGCTTTCAGTCACTTCCCCCCCCCCACCCACAAGCAAATTGGGCCCTTCTGGTGCTGATTCCCGGGTGGGTGGGCTTGTGCACATTCTAGGACCCTGTGGGTCTCTCCAACAAACTCCCCTGTGAGGCTGGGAGTTCCTCCCACTGCTGCCTCAACCCCCACAAGTGTTTTCAATTGGTGGATTGAGGCTTTATTTCCCCAAGCTGGCACCCTGAGTTGCACAGTCTGTCTTGCTCTTCAGCTGTTTCTCCCAGTTTATCTGCACGCAAATGTGGTACCGTCCGTTCCACCAGCCGCAGCCCCGCTGGGTCTGCCAGCCACTGCCTCCCCTTAAGTTCTCTCCACCCCAACTGCCCGGCTCCGCCCCACCTACCGGTCTGGATGAACGTGTCTTCTTTAACTCCTGGTTGTCGGACTTCCATACAGTTCAATTTTCTGTCAATTCTGATTGTTTTTGTTTTTAAATTGTTGTTGTCCTTCTTTTGGTTGTGCAAGGAGGCACAGTGTGTCTATCTACGCCTCCATCTTGGCTGGAAGTCCCGACAAGCATTTAACAACCACTTATAGTAACAGCCACAGCTCCTGCTCACTGAGGGCTCACCGTGGGCTGCACTCCTGCCCACCCCCTCTCATCCTCGGGCCTTAGTTCATTAAGTCCCATGAACAACCCTGTGAGGTTGGTGAGCAAATGAGGGCTTTGGAGAAGTCGAAATACTTGCCCAAGGCCAAGATCCAAACCCTGGCAGTTGGACCACAGGGCAGGCACCAGGCACTGAGTTAACCCTCTCAGCCACCCAGGGGATATGTGTTATCAGCCCCCTTTTCAGATGGGGAAATTAAGCCTCAGAGAGAAATAGGGGCCTTTCCCAGGTCCACCCATCCAGAGAGTTCCAGGTCCACCTCACTCCAAACCCCATTATCTTTCCCCTCTGCTATATAAATATTCTTTTTCAATATTCAGTGCTTTATTTGTCAAGTATGATTAAAATTGTGACTGGGCTGCATCCAATCTCTGGAATAAAGAGAACAATTGCCACTGTCTGTTGGACATCTCAAATGGAAAAAAAGCCCTTCCTGATTAGTAACATGGTTAGAATGTATATTGGGAATAGTACAATACCATACCTCCCAGGGAGTCCTGTGCTTAGGGTGTTTGTGGAACAGGAAGCTTCAGAAATCTTGACTGGAGCCCAAACCCCCACAATTCCAAATTGGGGGAATTGAGGATACGGGCAAGGCTCACAATACCATCTCTAACCCCAACCCCAACCCCAAGCAGGTCCACACTGCCGGCGGTCACTGGATCCAACCCCGCACACCGTAGTGTCCCGGGCCACAGGGCTCTGCACATCATCATCGTCACAGTGCATCTCCGCTCGGCCCCGTGTGGACAGCGGGCGGGGTGGACGGCACGGTGCACTGGACGCAGGACCCCTGGGCTCCACGTGGTCCTGGGCACGGCCCTCCCTCGCTTTCCATCCTTCTCATCACCCTACTATTCGCTCTCTCCCCCTCCATGCCCTCCTCCTGCCTCGTTTTCCTACAGCCCTTACCATTCAGTAGAATTATTTGGTTACACAGTCAATTCTGAGTACCCATGGTCAGCATGTCCTAGGTCACCATGGAAACTGAATCAGTGAAGACTGAGCCGTTGCTCCCGGTGGAGACACAGGGTTAGGTTCTTGTGAGCCTCTGGTCACATTTTTGTCAACGCACCCATAACTAATCTCGTTTTAGGTGCATTTCTGTTTAAAGATACTGCATTTCTATTCACTCTGAACTTATGGCCAATGCTACTATAGTTCATGCCTGAACGAAGCTTATCTAACACGTACATTTTCTCCATAAGGTATTTGCACCCCAGGTTTCTGGTGCTCTTTAGAAACACTAGCCAGGACTTCAGCACCAGGCCCAGCGACGGCACCAAAACAACGCATAAAAACTGAAAAGCCAGGCACTGAATTTAAGACCACAAAAAGGACGCTGGTTTACACTATGACAGCTGCAACAAGAGGTCAGGACGTCACCTTGTCCAACCTTGGCTGAGAAAGGGCGGCGTATCAGGAAGTTCAAACCGTTCACCCCTCTGCCCATGCAGGTGTGGACCGGGGGCTTACAGACAAATTGTAGCAGGTAGGCGGATTTGCGGCATGGAATCTGCGAATGATGGGGGTCAGCAGTGTTTATCTGTTTATCCCGTCTTCCCCACCGGAACGCGGGGACGAAGAAGGCAGAGGCCTGGGCGGAACCTCTCAGCCCTGTGCCGCCCAGCACCTAGTGCAGAAAAACAAATCTCTATTCTCACAGCGTTTGTGTACGTCACATCCTCACACTGCATACCTTAAATCAGCAGGATCTTTTTGTCAATCATATCTCAATAAAGCTGGTGCAACGTTTAACAACTATATTTTTGTCATGATGCATAGGTTATATGTTGCTTCACTATTTGCAGGCGAAATCAATTCCTGAACACGCATCAATTCTAACTGCCATGACTGATAATATTATGTGTACCACCCATGCTGAATCCAGGCCAAACAGAACAAGGTGGGAAATGACTTGCAGTCACGGAAATTCCATCCCCGCCCAGGGCTGCCCTGGATGGAGAAAGTCTTAAGAAACAAAAGCCCAGTGACAAGAGGGGAAAGATGTGTCTTATCCTGACCCTGCTTTCTCTGGCTCTGTGTCTGAGACACAGCTGAGCCTCGGCCCCTCCAGCCCTGCATCAGGCGGGGCTGCCCCCACGGGCTCTGAGAGAAGAGGAGGAGGAGGCGAGAAGCTGGGGGGCTCAGGCCAGCCCCCCGGGATGCAGCAGGAGATGGTCTACATCCAGAGAAGCCACATGACAGAAGGGTGACCTCTGACACTCTTCTAATTCTAGAACTTTCTGCTGTCCCATCCCCTCTGCTTCTTTTTGAGTGACAGGAGTTATATATGAGTTTTATAACTTCCTGTGTTGGCAAATTTCAGGAAGCTGAAAGCATTAGATAACCTCATGTGCTGCAAAGCACCCAGTATTTAATCTATCTCCAGACACCTGCCTTCACGATCCTTCCCAATCCTTCCGTCGTTTCTGTCGACGTGTGGATTCAGTGGGGCCGATCTGCCCTGATTTCTCACCCGTTTCCCAGGACAGGCACAGGGCTGCAGAACCTGGTGAGGCAGGAGGTAAATCTGTTCAGCTTACCCACATGGCCTTGACCCAGAGGCTGAGGGAAACATGGATGAATGCAGGAGAACAAAGTTGGGCAAACTTTTATCTTTCTTAACCTCCATAGGCACCAGGGGGCTTTTTACAAGACATGTGGATTTAGCGCCTCCTGAGCTAACCGCTCGCCACGAGAGGGCAGAACCTTGGGGTTAACTCCGCCTTATCTTACGTCTGGGCCAACTACTATCACATCACAGTGGGAGCTGCTGGCTCTCATCCTATCAAGGGTTAACAAGGAAACTAACATTTTTAAAGGACCTACTATGCACCAAGAACTGTGCTGGCCAAGTTGCCTGCGCTATATCATTTTGGGTTTTTTAAATTTTTTTTTAACTTTTCAATTACAGTTGACACACGGTATTATCATGCTAGCTTCGGGTGTAAACGAACATGACAGTGATTAGCTATTTATGGGTCTCACAAAGCGATCACCCTGACAGGTCGGGCAGCCAACCCGCATGGCACTGTAATGCTCCCAGCAGCCCTGTGAGGTCGGAGCTGCAGCTCACAAGGTGCCGATGAGACCGAGGCGGGGCGAGGGGGCGTCTTCGCTTCGCTTGTTCTAAGCTGCACAGCACTAATTGAGAAGGCCACAGTTTGAACCCAGAGCTCTTCCTTAGTCCTCTGGCGATGAGAATGAAGAGGAAGATGTGGGAGAAGTCCAATGGAGGAAGGAAGAAGAGAACTGGGGAAAGTGAGGACAGGAACAGGCGACCACGGGCATCCTACTCACAGCACCAGCCGTTGGGGCGGGGGTGGGGGCAATAATGACGAAACACGTGAATGAACTTCTGAAAGAGAAACGACAAAGTAAAACCCACTGTGTTGGAGGATCAAGTTGTTTCGCACTGACTGACCTCAATAAATAGTCACTGGGCCCTACTGTGTGCCAGGCTCTGTGTTCCAGGTGTTCAGTACACAAGGGAACAATGGTCACTGACCACGATCCCACTTCAACAGAGTCCTCGGTGCGCCAGACACTGTTCTATACACTATACATCCACTGCCGAGTCCGATCCTTACAATGACAGATGCTAAAATTGTCCCCATTGGATAAGGAGGGTGGGCCCCCGACCCCACGGGTCCCCTTGTGAAATGGGGGAAAGAAGGTGCCCAGGTGAGCAGCTTCAATACCACGTAGACGCATTAGGCAAGACACCAGGTAGCGTGACGACGGCCATCAGGTAAGGGTTTATTCAGATGCTGACTTCACCTCTAAGAGCCTCAGCTTCCTTGTCTGTAAAATGGGGCAGTATCTCCTACCGCATAGGATTGTTTGGAGGCTCTAGTGAGTTCACACTTACACAACACCCGCCCATCCCAGTTCTGGGTCTGGCCACGATGAAGTAATAAGCCCGTCTTAGCAGCCCATCTGTCCCACCAATTACAGCCAAAAACACCGGGGAGCCTGCAAAAGGCGACTCTCTTGAGTAGGTGACAGCCAGCGGGCAGGGGAGGGGAGGAAGACCTTGAAGGATGCGCCATACGGCAGGGGGGAGCTTCCTCCGTCTCCCGGTTCTGCCGTGGAGGGAGCAGAATCTAGGGACCACGCGCGGTGAGCAAACACCCAGAGGCGCCCACCCTTCTAGCGGAAGGATGGGGATGGGGCCTATGAGCCCCCATCCCGCCACACAGCTGCATTCCTGTGACAGAAACAGTGCCGGCACCAAGGGCCCTGCTGAACAGAGGAACTGGAGACAGGGGCAGTGTTACTACGTGGACCATGCGAGGGGAACGCATGCGGTTTTTCTCCCTCTTCTCTCTCACTGCTTCATCCTGCCGACAGGACCCGTCATGCAGACTGGGATCAGGACAGAGGGCCAAACTCCAATTGAACTCCCCTCTTTTTGGCCGGAAGAACAGGAGAAAGGAGCCCCTGAGGACGAGAGAATGGGGAGAGTATCCCCAAAGGGAAGAGCTGGAGAAGAGGGTCCCTGAATCTGTGTGCGAAATGCTGCCCTTGCTTGCAACACACCCAAAGAAGCACAGCGAAAGTTCTGAGAAATGACCTGGCGTGGGACCGCCACCCTCGGAAGGGGAGACAGAACCAGTCTGAACCTTAGCAGATGGACGGCGTAAGAAAGCAAAACAAAACACACCAGCAAAACTCAACATTCTGCAAAGGACACCCAGAGTCCCGCCAGCAAATATTCTAGATGGCTAGAAGCTAATCCCAATCTTCTCCAGTGTTTACTGAGTGACGCAGGTGACGACCACAACACACAGGAGGAAGAACGAAAACTCAGACCAGGTCGACCCTTAATAAATGATAACACTGCATTTGCTCCAGTTGCTCTGATATGAAAAGACAGCAAAGAGGATGGTTTGTGGATTGCGTTTCCCCAGGGAGAGGCGTGTTGCAGCGAGGCCTTCCCAAGCACCAACCACCACGCCTACGTCCTCGTTCTGAGCACAGTGTGAAAGCCTAGTCCCCACCCCGAGGCTTTCTCCTAAAGCTGCCTGCAATGATGTCAACAATCCAACAACATTAAGGAACCAAAACGAATGGGCTCTAATTACGTGCGTCAGCTCCCGGCTCACACATCGAGCATCCTTCCCTGACCCCTTACGTGGGTGGGTCCTCACTGCTTGTTACTTGCTCTCTGTCACTGCTTCCTTCTTCGCACAAAGTTAAAATATGCATTTACGTGGGGGTTTTTTTTAACATTTTATCTCTGTTTTCCTCCCTATAGACCGCAAGGTGTGTGCAGATCCAGTTGGTCTTGCCCAGCCCGGGCTCTGTAGCACCGGGAGGATCCCTGGCACAGAGCGGGCACCCAAAGGCGGAGTGAATGAGAGAAAGGAAGTCCACTGATCAGTTCGTCAGTCAAAGAAAAGTGCTGATAGAGCTTAGGAATGAAAGGGAAAGGCAGTCGCGTGGCTCGGCGCAGGAGGAGCTTTCCGAGGAGCAGAACGAGACTTCCCCAGAGCACGTGGATGAGAGACACTGGGATCGCCCCCGATCTTCGTTAGAAGGTTGGGCTGCCGCCTGCCTCGGGTGAAATGAGAATAAACGACAACAGAAGATGCCTGAAACACCTGTCAGCTCTGTGAGGCATGTGTGTGCTTGGCAATCACCTCCATAGAAGAAGCCATTTTAAAGACTCAACCTCCCGGTACTCCACGCACTCCGGAAGTCAGACCGTATCGATAGGATGGAGACTGGGGAGAGGCTGGGCATAGCCGGCTCTCTTTCCGCTGCACTCGGGCAGAAGAGAAATTAGATTTTTCCTGGTTGGTTCCAGGGATCAGAGCTAAAACGAACAGAAGGAAATTAAAGAAAAGCTAACAACAGTCACCAACGACCCCTCTCCCTAGAAGCTGTGGAAGGAAGGCTGGATAAAGGGAAATGCACAGACAGGACTGTCCACCCGAGGAGGGACTGGACTGGTCTGTGCATCCCGGACTGCGGGTCACAGACCGTGCGTCCTGACAATAACGTGAGGAGGACCGCACAACATGTCCCTCCCCCATGAGGCTTTGCAAATCACACCAGGCGCTAAAGGCCCTGACAAGTCCTGCAGAGCAGGATGTGAGCATCGTGATGCCCAGCATTTTCTCCAACTTGCGTGATCACAGAACCGACATGACCTAGCTTTCACCACGAATGTTCAGCTAAGACACCATCTAGTGTCTAATGACGTCCCACAGAACACGTTTCACAGAACCTGGACTAAAAGATAACTCTCAACATCTCAACTTGAACTTCCTGGTTCTCTCTGCAGTGAAGGGGAAGAAGTAATGGGGGCTGGAAGCACCAGACCCAGGATCTCCAAGCTGCGCTTGTCTCTCAAGTCTCCGGAGGGCTTGTTAAAACACCGATGTCGAGCCCACCCTCAAGTCTCTGAAGCCTTGGGTCTGGGGCCCACGATTTTGCATCTTCACCAGTCCCTGAGGGGTGCTGATGCTGCTGGCTCAGGGGTCTCACTTTGAAAACCATTTCTTGAGACTTTGAGATGAAGACCTTTGGTGTTTCAACCAACCTGGAGTCACGGAGCTTCATGCTCCCCATCGTGAGTTAGCCCCTGAGTCTTTCTAGTTCTGACCTTTTCTTCTCATTCAGGAACTGGGAGATCGAGGGGGAAGGCAGAAGAAGACTCTGATCCTGCTGCTTGCTGTGACCAGAGAGAAGCCGGTGACATGGTCAGAGGAGGCCGGTGACAGCCAGCCCTGCCCGAACCTCTCAGATTCCACAGTCACATGCGTGCTTTTTCCACAGACGTCGTACAGATGTTCCTGCCCTGGCCGTCTTATTCACTCACCACGGTGACCTTACCCGGCAACCAGACCACGGCTCTTTTTACTGAAGGGGAAACTGAGGCTCGGCGGAGTGGGCTGGCCGGGATCACACTGCAGGAAGAGGCAGAGCTGAAGCAGGAGCCCCGACCACCTGAGCCCCCACTTGGGACTCTTCCTCCTGCCGGACTCTCTGCCCGCCAGCCGGCACGGCCCCCCATTTCCTTCCTTATCTTTTCACAGGGATTATGTTCTTGGGGGAAGCCCCACCTCTGCACTGATTCCTCCGGTCACCAATTCTGCCCAGCTCTACAAAGAGACACTAAGTGTCAGGTACCTGGAGACACAGCCGTGAACCAGACAGACAAGGGCCCCATCCCGCCCGGGGTCAGGGCAAAGTCACGCAGACAGACAATTACCATAAACTGTGTGATGCCTCGTCCACACACTGACACGGGGCACGCCTGGCAGTTCAGATGGCTTCTGGGGGCGGAGGGAGACGATGTCTTAGCTACATCTTAGAGGGGAAGGCACACTCTCCGGGCAGAGCCCTGGGGTAGATCCCTCCGCTGTCACCCCGGGCCCCCGTCACTTCCCCGTGATGTCCCAGCTGTTAACAGGGCACCGTCACCCATACTCAGCTGCTTGGAGCCAAATCCCAGGGGTCGCCCTGGATGCACCGCTCTCCCTCCCGCCCACAGCAACACTTCTCCAGGCTACGGCTCTGCACCCCGAGTGCACCGCTGCCTCCATCACCACTGCCACTGCCCCGCCCTCTGGCCTGGAGGACGTGCCTCCCTTGCAGCTCCCGCACGCCCGTCCTCCGATGATGACTGACCCTGGGCAATCACAGAACAGACCCTCACCCCCTGCTGTGAACCTCGCTGGTCCCTATTTCTCTCGGAACCCGATTCCTTCCTGCTGCCTCTGAGCCCCCTCCCCAATCAGGGGACAGCCCGTCTCTCCTTCCCCATCTGCCCCTCTTGCCGCACCCTCTCATCTCCTGCCACACCGGCTTCCTTTCTTTCCAATCACCTCAGGGCCTTTGCCCCCCCAACCCTCCAAGTGCCAGCTCCTTGTCACGCAGGTCATTAGCTTACATGGGGCCTTCTCAGGAGGCCCCCCTCCTCCCAATCACTCTGACATCCAACTTGTATTTTCTTCACAACACTGAGTCATTTTCGGGTATTTTCTGGCTCATTCATTTATTTTCTGTGTCCCCCAACTGAAATATAAGCTCCATAAAAGCAGGACTTTGCTTGTCTTGCTTACTGGTCTCCCACCTAGAACTAGGCTTGGCATATAAGAGTCCCTCGAATATTTACTAAGTGAGTGAGTGAGCGGCAAAAATCAAAATCAAAACAAAACAAAAAAACCTAGCTCCATGTGACTGGAACACACAGTCTGTGGAAATGAGGCTAAATGACTTTCAGCCACGGAGTGGCATGATCAGAGGCACTTTCTAGAAAGCTCACTCTGGCTCCAGAGAGGGTGGGAGAGCTGGCTCTACAGCAGGAAAATCATTTTGGAGACCGACATGCACATCCAGCAGAGAGACGAGGGTGGCGCCACTAGCCGTGTCGTGAGGAGGGAGTGACACGTATCAACGCAAGGGCCATTCGGGCAGGACATGTGACCGAGGAGATGTGGAGGGGGCTGA
>PVJI01030094.1:0-14568 GCA_004026765.1 Micronycteris hirsuta | reverse complement strand
CGACCAGGTGAAAGCAATATTCAAGGATCAGCAAGCCAGAATTTTTTAAGATACACCTTTGCCAAATTCCTATTAGAGAATTCCCATCCCACAGACATGATCCACACTTGCTCACACAGGAATCACACGGAGCTGTGCTCAAAACGTGTAAATTCTCAGGACTGCGTGTTTATACACGTGTGGAAATCACTGCCACATTCTCCTGTTTAACTTTAGAGCTGGCTTCTCAAGTTAAAGGGCAACAACTAGAATTTGATCTGGAAACTTATAATTCTATGGATAATTTGGGGAGAACGGAGATTTTCATCACGTCGTATCTCCCTGGGGATGCACACGTACAGCCTGTCTTTGTTCACCTGTTATTTATCATCTCTCAGTCTTTCAGCCAAGTTTTCTGTTTTTCTACATACCGACCTTGTACATGAAGGCCTTGTTTATTTCTATATTGCTGGTACAAATACAGTCTCTTCCAAAAAACGCATTTGCTGCGTAGAGTGATGTCATTGCATGTCCTTATGCACCACATGTGTGGCAAGCATGGTAGACTCCAGCATTGATCCCGATCATTTATCATCAGATTCTCTTTCGTTTCCCCTGTGGGCAGCAATACCACCTTTACAGGTTGACATTTCTTTTTCTTTAGTTCTCAGACCTTCTATTTTATTGTTTTGTCTTACTGCATGGCAAGCACCCCCTGCACAGTTAACAGTGGGGTTGGTGGCCAGCTGCCTGGCCACCTGGTCTGCAGACACCCCTGTGTGGTAGCAGTTTGTAGACACTCTCCATCAGATTAAGGAAGCTCCCTTTATTTCTGCTTTATTGAGTTTTTAACGTAATAGAGGCTGAATGTTAGGTGGATTTTTTGGGGAATATGTACTTTTACAAAATTTATATGGTTTCTCTCCTTTAAACCTTTATTGCTGGGAATGAAAGTGATCTTTCTACTCCTAAATGAACTGTATTCTTGAAAGAAAACCATAAAACCACATTTCATGCATGTCACCTTTTCCGTTCATTGCTGAAGTATTGCTAATCTTCATGGAGGGTGTTTGTCTGTGCTGACATTAGCCTGTCGTTTTCCTTTCTGAATTTGCTCTGGTTTTGGAGGTGGTGGGGGGGGCTCAAGATTATACTCGTCACACTCGAAGAGCTGGGGAAGTGTTGTCCCTTTTCTATTTTCTGTAAGATTATGTCAGACTAGACTTCATGGTTCCTTGAATGCTTGGAATACTTCCTGTCACGTAATTTAGATGATGTGTATCTTTATTGGAAGGATAAAAAACATTAATCCAATTTCTTTATCGGTTAATAGGACTACTCATACATTTCTTTCTTCTCGACTCCATTCTGGTTTCATTTTATTTTCCTAGGAATTTATTCATTTTATGTAACTTTTCAAATATTTGCAATTAGAATGCTCCTAATTGCCTCCTGTCTGACACTGTTTTCTTTTTGACATCTGATAGTGCTTATTGTGCCTGTCCTCATTTTTTCTTAATAATTCGGCCAGATGGTCACTTTTTAAAGAACCATCTTAGACATTGTTGATTGTAGGGCATATGAACGAGCCACATTTCAATGACAAGGTAGGTTGGGCTTGCTACAGACCCCGGAGGTGCCTTTCCGTCTGTAGACACTGAAGGGAGGGGCTGTGACCAGGAGCCTGGCGCTGTCTCAGGAGTGTGTGAAATGAGAGTGGGAAAAAGAGCCTTCTTATCCCTTTCCCTGAGGGTGAAGGGATCTCCTGGTTACGGGGATGAGAAACTTGGGATAAGCCAGCAGTGCAGCGAGCAGGGAAGGTTGTATTACTTCTTTTTTTCACTTCTGAAGAAACTGTTCCTGTGGCTGTTGGGGATGGGGAGGCTGAAGTTGGTTTCTTTAATTCTTGGGTATTGAAGGTCAGGGAAGATTTTTCAAATTCATGGATCTGAAAGGCATCAGCAGCAGTCAGTTAAATCAGTGGCCCTTGCGTGGTCTGGTGTGATCAGCACCCCTGCTCTCACCACTCTGAAACTCCTAGCCTTGGAGAAGGAAGGGCTGTTATCACCCATTCTCTCTGCTTGCTGCCATCCTTTGGATGGTCACTGGAAGAGACAGATTACGGCACTCACAGAACGGAATACGAGCACACAGCAATGGGAACGAGCAACTGTGAGTGCATGCAACCACGCGGATGGATCTCACAAACCATTCTGAATGGAAGAAACCAGGCACACGGAAGCATATACTGTGTTTTCAATGTAAGAGCACAAACTGGCAACACTAATGTAGTGCCTTGGAAGTCAGGATACTGGTGACTCTTTGGAGGTGTAGCAGGGAAAATGACCCAGTACCCTCCTCGTGCTGGGCATGGTGTGGGCACTCTCTATTTGTTATCTCCATTCGTTCCTCCAACTTCTCTCTGATGTAGGCAGCATGCCCATTTTACAGATGATAAAGCAGAGGATCCACAGGCAAGTTATCCACCCAAGGTCACAGTGCTGTGACGGGGTACAGCCAAGGCCCTCCAAACAAAGGATTTGAAACAGGGTCCAGAACTTGGGGTGTCCAGGAAACATAGATGATATCCACACCCCCACAAGTTGGACTGGGGAATGGGACACATGGAGCAGGGCCATTGAGAGTTATTTTTGCATATCAACAGCTGGCCAGCTTCATACATGATATGCAAAAATAGTTATTTTGCTTATCAACAAGTCTAGATAGGCATAACTTTGACCTGTGCTGTAACTGGGAGGCAGCTCCCATTGCAGTGCCTGCATGAGACCTAGGAGATGGTTAGCTCCACGCCATGGGGCCACGCCTGCCCGGACTTACTATGGCAGCCAAGAAAGGCTGAAAAATGCGGGAGTACTGGCAGGTGTAACTGTGGGAGGAGTCGGAAATGGGGATGGAGAGGAAGATTCATGCTGGGATTTAAACGCAGGTGAGGCAGCCACACAGGGTCTAACCGCGCAGGTTTTGAGGGCAGAGAGGGGGCTCCCTTGAACCCTGTGGCTTAGGAAGCAGGAGAGCAAGGTGTAGCAGCCATGCCAAGCTCTCAGCAGTTCAGAAGAATGTGGGACCTTGCGGGAGGAAAAGGGGTGAAAAGACTCTTGCTGGTGGGCCATGAGAAGGTGCCATGTGGTTTTGGTTTAAAACTGGAAATTTTTGGCTGCACACAGCTGATGGTGCTGGGAACCATGGGAGGTCTGCCAGCCGAACAAGGATTACTGGGAGGAACTGGCAGTCCAGCCAAGCTATGGACTTCTATTTTTTCCTGAGATACGGTACCCCTGACTGGCCTGACTGAGCAAAGAGGGGAAGGAAGGGCTGTGTGTGGGGTGGGGGAGCGTGTTATAAGGGGCTATGAAACTTAACGATGGCATTCTGCCATTACTCTAAATCTGTATAACTTTTGAATAAATAGTTCCCTTTTTACCAGACTCTGGCATTGAGAGCCATAATTCCTAACACCTGGCGGCAGTGTTAGGAAAACCCACAGTGACAGACAGACCCCATATCTGGACCACCCCCCCGCGATGGGTCCATTCTGTAACAGAGCTACTATCTAAAGAGTCACACTGGGATTCCCACACAGGATAGGGATAACTCCAGAGCCTGCGATCATGAACGAGGTAGACCGTGGGAGCAGGTTAACCACTATGTCTTCGTTCAGTGCTGCATTGAGGAAGTCTGACCCAAACTGGATCACATTTGTGTCTTCATGAGTAACCCACCTTACACAGAGGTATTTCCATGAGAAAATGAGCCCGTGAAACTGGCTGTGCTTACCTTGTAAGGTGAGTTGTCAGAGTGAACCTGTCTGGGGGAAATCAAAGAAAAGTCACCAATCCATGAGAATGCAATGACTACTGGCCTTCCAGCCATGGTGTTCCTAGGCTGTTTGATTTCTAGCTGAAGGAGGTGGCAGGTGTTGAGAAAGGTGGGTGGGGAGGGATCTCGGGATCACTTGAGGAATGTGTTTCCCTCAGAGCCTGAGGTCCAGACCCAGGGTGTTAGTACCAGCTGGTGAGCAGGAGGAGAGCCACATAGGACTCGGTCCACTTCTGAAGATTTATTCCTGTTCACAAGACCTTGCTTTTCACCCAGATGTGTTCCTCAACACCAGGCACCAGTGGCAAGGAGGGGCATCGAGACCCACAGCATGCAGAGCACCACAAGACAGGGAAAGTCTCCCCAGAGGAGAGTGCCCGCATCCGTAGTAGAGGCAGAGGGGAAGGGGGAAGGTGGGAATGGCTCCTGGAAACATCCGTCTTACCCGGGCCTGCCTGGATGGCTGAGTTTCATGCTGAGCTGGGTCTCAGGGGAGCCTTTTCTGGCTAGAAGGGTGTGAGGGCCTCCCTCAACCTAAGGTTGGGAAATGGAGATGCCTTATGAAAACTCAGAAGTTACTAAGAATTTGGGAATCCAGGACTCGCTGGGAGGGCAGGGCACGTGGTGGAATGCTCCAGCTCTCACTGGGCGACGGCTTTACTCACTGTGGTTGGAGGCTGAGGGTTTGTGCTCTGTGGCATCGTGCTGGTCGCTTGCCCTACATAAATACCAGACACTGTGACTGCTGTTCCCAAACTGAGGTCCTTTGCTCCTTGAAGTAGGAAGGGCACTGTCGGCAGATAATTCCTTTATACCAGCACTGCCTTTCCTCCTAGTGCCTCCCCTCAATGTACCACCCACCCACCATCCCCTCTAGTGTGCACCCTTTCCTGCCGGCCTGACGTTCGCATAGGTCCCTTCTTTATCAATTGCTTCTGAACCTACTTCTATCCTGACATCTTTCCCTTTTCTAAGCAGATGCTGGTTTTTGGTGGTTTTTTTTAAAGATCTTATTTATTTATTTTTAGACAGAAGGGAAGGGAGGGAGAAAGAGAGGGAGAGAAACATCAATGTGTGGTTGCCTCTCATGTGGCCCCCATTGGGGACCTGGCCTGCGACCCAGACGTGTGCCCCGACTGGGAATCAAACCGACGACACTTTGGTTCGCAACCTGCACTCAATCCACTGAGCCACACCAGCCAGAGCCAGATGCTGTTTTTATTCTCACTTTATTTATTGCCCAAGAGGCCTTTGATTTCTGCTTTTTCTTAGGTTCTCTTCCTGCCTTGCCCCTCGCTTCTTCTCTTCCTGTGGTTGACAGAAAACACCATTCACTTTCTCCTGTTCCTCTTTTCATTTTCCATTTGTTTTTCTTCCTGGGACATCTTTCCCTAACTGAGGGATAAAGGAACATGATCAGATCTTCCTCTCTAAACCATAGGGATGGGAATAACTATTTCCCAGAGAGACTGGGGCACACGAAGCTTGAAGGCCAGGGAAGAAGAGGCTGCAGGGATTAGTGCTGGGAAGCAGGGGTTTAGGAAGGAGGAGGAGCACATCCAGACCCAGAGATGGAAGGGAAGTCTCCTTGTCTCTCCAAACACGGCAATTAGCCTTGGAGAAAGCAGGGCAAAAGGAAAGGCCATCATACCCTCCAGTCTTCCTAATATATAGAAGGTACACCAGGGCTGCGATCAGAGCTACCCCGGCCAGGACTCCAATCACGATGCTGGCAATGGCCGCTCCAGAGAGGCCAAGACTTCCTGTTGAAACATCTGTCATGAAAAGAGAAGAATGAACGAAGGTGACATTATGTTACAGTGGGGTGCCCTGGGAAACAACTCTCAACCTGAAGAAGTCTCTACTTGTTCCTCCTAGGAATAAATTTTCTGTGGGAAGGCTTCTATGAGGTTTTTGTCATTTCTTTCTTTCATGGCATTTGTAGGTTGGTGGTCAGACTTGCCTCAATTCCATCCTGGCCTTCCTGCACTCAGATATTTTTGGAGCTTTGGAAATGTGAGAAAGGCTGATTGCCATTTTTGTAGGTTATCACTTCCCACCTTTTCATGGTTGCATGTTTCCTGGGTACCAGCTGTGGCGGCTATGACCATGTGCCACTCAGGTCTCCTGTGGTGGGGACTTCAGTGACAGAATGTGGTGCGTTAACCACCTCCTTTCACAGAGACCATGCTTCCCTGGGCTCCCAGCAGGAACATGAATAAGCTCAATTCTGTGAGAAACAGTCTCCTCCTGTGGGTGACTTAGCTCAGGGTCTCCCCATCAGCCTTGCAGACTCTCTTAGAACCGCGCTGCAACCTAACACTGCCTTCTCTTTCTCCTTCACAGGAGTCAGATCTGCACTGTGGTCTGAGGAACCTGCCAGGCTCCTCCCACTTCCATCCCACTTTCCTTCGCAGGCATTTTTTCCCAATAAATACTCTGTACATCTAATCCTATGTTGGCTGTATCTCAGCCTAGCTTGTTAGTTTTCATCTAACAAGCTAGGCTTGAAACTTTGCACTTAGCTCCTTTTTTCTTTTCCTATGTTTAGTCCGTGACCACGTTCCAGTGAATTTTGTATGCAATGCCCCCCCTACTCCCGAAATACAAATAATTTTATGTGTTTGTTTTTTTTATTTCTGTTGCCCTCACTAGTGAACTCAAGATTGATGACTAATATTCATGTTGGTTACTGTTAGGGAGTGCCAGGCTCTGTGCTAAATCTTCTACTTACATCTCATTTGATTCCTATGATAACCCTGTCTGATAGATATTATTTTTACCTTTACCTTACTCATGAAAAAATAGAAGCTTTACAATGGTGAGAAATTTACCCAAAGTCATATGACTAGTAAGAGATGGATCTGGGATTTGACTCTAGGGCTGTGACTTCATAGAGGCTACTGATAATATTAGTAATAATAGTAGCTAACACTTATGGAACCTTTCCACTGTGTGTGGCATTTCGCTAAGAGTTTAACTGATCATTACATTAAATATTTAAAGCAATACCATGAAATAGGTGCTCTTATTGTAACTTCCAGTGGTGGAATATGAGGGTCAGAGAAGTTAAGAATCTTGTGCAAGAAATTTGTAATTGTAAATGCTTACTTTATAAAAGAAGAAAGATCTCAAATCAACACCCTAACTTTACAGCTTGAGGATTTAGAGAAAGAAGAACAAAATAAACTCAAAGGTAGCAGAAGGAAGGGAATAATAGATAGGTTAGAGTGGAGATAAATCAAATACAGAATGGACAAACAATAGAGAAAATCAATGAAACCAAAAATTTTTCCTTAAAAAAAAAAAGATTAACCAAATGGACAAATGTTTAAGTAGATTGACTAAGAAAAAAAGAGAAGATCTAAATCTTCTCCACAGAACAAATAAGAATTATAATAGTACTATAGCCCTGGCATTGAGTGGCATCAGTGGATTGAGTGCCAGCCTGCAAACTGAAAGGTTACCAGTTCAGTTCCCAGTCAGGGCACATGCCTGGGTTGTGGCTGGGTCCCTAGTTGGGGGCGTGTGAGAGGCAACCACACATGGATGTTTCTCTTTCTCTCTTTTCCCTCCCTTCCTCTCTCTCTAAAAATAAATAAATAAGATCTTTTAAAAATTATAATAGTACTATAAATAATTGTATGCCAACAAATTGAATACTTTAGATGAAATGGACAAACTCATAGAAACACAAAATGTACTGAGATGGAATCATAAAGAAGTAGAAAATATGAATAGACCTATAAATAGTAAGGAGATTGAATCACTGTAAGTATTTGACAAAATTCAACATCCTTTCATGATGATAACGCTCAAACAAGGAATAGAAGGAAACTACCTCAACATAATAAAGGCCTTTTAGGAAAAAGCCACAGCTAACACCGTTCTCAACTGCGAAAGACTGGAAGTTCTTGCTCTAAGACCAGGCACAAGACAAAAATGCCTGATTTTCCCATTTCCACTGTAAACAGTATTAGAAGTCCTAACCAGTAATTAGGCGAGAAAAAGAAATAAAAGGCATTTAAATTGGAAAGGAAAACATAAAATTATTTCTGTTAGCATATGATATAATCTTATATGTAGAAAACTCTAAATATCCCACAAAAAGCTGTTAGAAGGAATAAACAAATTCAGCAAAGCTGAAGGATATTAAATCGACATGTAAAAGTCAGTTGTGTTTCTATAGAAGAACAATGAACAATTCAGAAAGGAAATTAAGAAATCCATTTACAATAGCATCAAAAAAGAATAAACTATTTAGGAATTAATTTAACAAAGGAGGTAAAAGACATACTGAACAGCTACAGAAAACATTGCTGAGAAGAGAAAATTAAGGACGTAAATGGAAAGACATTCTGTGCTCATGGATTGGAAGACTTGATATTGTCAGGATGACAATACTGCCCAAAGTGACCTACAGGTTCAGCGCAGTCCCTATCAATGTCCCAATGACACTTTTTGGGCAAAAATAGAAAAACCTATCTTAAAATTCATATGGAATTTCAAGAGATCCCAAATAGCCAAAGCAATCTGGAAAAAGAACAATGTTGGAGGATTCACACTTCCTGATTTCAAAATTTACTACAAGACTACAGTAATAAAAACAGTGTGGTACTGGCATAAAGACAGACATATAGACCAATGGAACAGAAGGCCCAGAAATAAACCCTCGCACATAAGGTCAGATGATTTTGACAAGAGTACCAAGACCACTAAACAGGGAAGGACAGTCTTTACAAGAAATGGTACTGAGGAAACTGGATAGCTGTCAAAAGAATGCATTTGATTTCTTACTTAACACTATACACAAAAAGTTAGCTCACAATGGATCAAAGATCTAAGTGTGAGAGCTAACCCCAAAAAACTCTCAGAAGAGAACATCGAGTGAAAGCTTTATGACATTGGGTTTGGCAATGATTTCTTGGATAGGAAACCAAAGGCAAAGGCAAAAAAGAAAGATAGATAAATTGGAGTTTATCAAAATTAAAAACTTTTGTGCATCAAAGGGCACTGTCAACAAAGTGAAAAGGCAACACACAGAATGGGAGAAAATATTTGAAAATCATATATCTGGAAGGGATTCATATCCAGAATATATAAATAACTGTTACAACTCAACAACAACAAAAAATCCAATTGAAAATGGCCAGAAGAACTGAGTAGACACCTCTTCAAAGAAGATATACAAATGGACAATAAGCACATGAACAGATGCTCAGTATCACTAATCATTAGGGAAATGCAAATCAAAACCACAATGAGATGCACCTCATACCCGTTAGGGTGACTGTTACTAAACCACACACACACAAACCAAACACCCAGAAAATGATCTGTTGGCAAGGATGGGGAAAAACTGGAACTTCTATCCATTGCTGGCAGGAATCTAAAGTGAAGCAGCCACTGTGGAAAGTGATATGACAGTTCACCAAAAAACTGAACAAGGAATTTCTATTTGATCAGGCAATTCTACTTCTGGGTATGTACTCAAAGGAACTGAAAGCAGGAATTTGAATAGCTATTGGTACATCCTTGTTCATAGCAGCATTACTCACAATAGGCAAAAGGTAGAAACAACCTATAAGTTCATGGATGGATGAATGATAAGTGAAACAGGATGGACACATAGAAGGAAATATTACTCAGCCTTAAAAGGAATGAAATTGTGATATATGCACAACATGGATGAACCTTGGAAGACATTATGAAAAGCAAAATAAACTAGACACAAAAGGACAAATATCATATGATTCCACTGATACAAAGGACCTTGAATAGTGGCATACAAGGGTTGGAGGTAGGGGAGTGAGGAGGTAATGAATACAGAGTTTTAGTGTGATAAGATGAAAATGTTCTGGAAGTGGATAGTGCTGATAGTTGCAGAATCATTGATATGAATGTACTAATGTCACTGAACTGTACACTTAAAATAATTAAAATGGTAAATTTTATGTATATTTTATTACACAGAAAAGGTAATAAAAAGCCATGTGCAAGGTCACGGTGAATACCAGACCCAGGATTAGAAACTAACAATATGTGATTCAGAGACTGAGCTCTTGACCACTTCTCCATTCTCTTTTCTGAAATGGCATTGACATTCTGCCCCCTGTGACTTCTATTCATTTCACATAACAATGGTCAAGCAGCCACCCCAGGAAGGGTGTAGGATGGGGCAAGTGATCACTTACATTGTACACCCATCCTAAGGGGCTCACTTTTGCTGGTGCTGATAGTGTTAGAGACCTCACACTGATAAACCCCAGTGTCCTCCCTCCTGATGGGGTTTATGGAGATTTCAGAGTCAGGACACAGCTCAGAGGCATCTACACTATGGCTTGTTCTCTTCCCAATTCCACGCAGCCTGGCATGAGGGAGATTCTGGTGTCAGTGGGTGGCTCAGTTTGGCCAGATTGAGGACAGGCTGCCCATGCAACTCCTGTCCCCGCACAGAGGGAGCAGAGTCAGGCACCAGGTGAGCCTGGAGCAGAGCAGGGAGCAGAGGTCTGTCCTGCTCACCCTCCCCAGAGGGGATCTCACCCTTTCATTTGGGGAGAAAGAGGTGAGCTTGACTCAAAGCCTCGTATGTTCCCTGTATGACATGGAGTGGGTCAGAGAAAAGAAGGAGGTGACAGAAGGAATGTATTAGTGACAGAAGCAGCAACTTGACCATGAGGCCATTTGCTTTTCCCCCTCTGTGGAGCCCCCTCCACCACATGGGGCTTTTCTGGGGCTGAGAGAACTCCTTCCTCACTTTCTAACACTGGGCCCCAGCTCTGCCAAGGGAAATCAGAAGAGCAAGGGGAGGAGAGAGATGTGGGGGAGGGTTCAGGGGAAGAATCTGTGATTTGCTGTGTCCATGGGCACAAGATGGAGATAACATCCAGGCTCTTTCTGAAAACCAGACAGACCTCCACTTCAGAGCTCGGTGCCGATGGTCGAGGAGGCACTTACCAGACACTGTGATGGTCCTGACTGTGGTCCTATTGAGGCCAGTGACAGAGTTATGGGCGAGGCAGGTGTAGGATCCACGGTCATGCACAGTGATGTTGGGGATAAAGAACTCCTGTGTGGATTTTCGGGGTCTCCCATTGATAAACCAGAAATACTGTGCAGGTGGGTTAGAGGCTGCGTGGCAGGTGAGTCTGAGGTTTGCCCCTGGTGGGTAATTGGAGTCCGAGGGGGAAATGGAGGGGACGTCCGGGCCATCTGGAGCAAACAGAGCAAAGCCACACATCATGCAGCAGAGGGGAGGGGAGGCTCCTGGTCTGTGTAAGGGCCACAGTGTCCCTCTGAGCTGGGCCCCACCCTTGTTTTAAGAAGTCCCAATTACAATCCCAGTGTTCACTGAGCCTGAGATAACCTGTTTGTCCCAACCCTAAGGCCTGCCTAGATTTTCCTGAGACAGGAAGTCACGGCTAACCTGGGTGTCCAGGGTGAGGGTCTGTGTACTTGGACTGAGAGGGATGTAGTCTGGCCTCTGATGTGTGGATTTGAGTGGCCAGCCTGGACCATGGAGAGGCAGAAGTTACTCACAGAGAACATTCAGGGCGAAAGGGTCACTGCGGCCAGCACTCACTGGGTTCCAGGTTTCACACACATAGGGTCCTCTGTCAGTCCTCTTGACAAGGAAAAAGGTGACAGTGCTGCTGTCCTTGGACAGTTCCCGCCTGCCACCATCCTGGAGGCTCTGATTGTTGATCAACCACTGGTAGGTGGTGTCCTGAGTGTGAGGTTCACAGGTTAACAGGACAGGGTCCTTGTGCTCCTCGGGGTTGGAGTTGTTGCTTGTGATGCTGGGTTTGGGTAATTCCACTGTGCAGGTAACAGAGAGAACATTGCCCCGGGTGGTACCTTTGACTGTTTCAAAGGCATCTGGAGTCAGGGCTGGCACCTCTCACCTCTCAGCTAACTTGAGTCCTTAAAAGAACAAGGCTGGTCTGTGTATCTCAAGACAAACAAATGCATGAGGACCTGAGCGCTCAGAGAATGTAAGGCCTCCAGCTCTGTGTCTGGGGAAAGCATGGACTTTCTCAGGTGTCTGTTAAGTGTCAGGGTTTGGTCATGGAAAGACATAGGCCTGGGAGTCAGAGACGACGGGGCACTTGTCCTGGCTCTTCGCTGACCAGCTGGCTGCCTGACCATCTCACCTGGAATGTGCAGGTGCCGAGTCCTTTCAGGCTGCACAGACTGGCATTGCTGGGTCAGGATGTGTTTCCACGGTAGCCTCATATCCCAAGGTTATCCTAGAGATGAGTCGTGATGGGCCAGCCCATAAAGCCCAAGAAGCCATACTGACCAGTCCTTAAAGCCCAAGAAGACTGGTCAGTATGGCCTGGGACTGGGGAACTGAGCAGAAGGCATACACAGGAGACCAGAGCAGCTCTGGTAGTCAGTTCAGGACTCAGGCTGCAGGGCCATGAGGTGGGCAGTGTGCCCAGGACTGATGACTATTTCATTGGTGGCTGACATGAGAGAGCGACCCCAGAAAGGGTTGAACAGAGTTCAGGAGTCAGTCGGAATACAGTGAAGGACACGGGAGCTGGCTGGCTTTGGCAGCTCAACCAGACTCTCTGCCCTCGGTCTTTACTGTCCTGTCTCCCACTGCAGATGGCAGGAACCCTTCCTCAAAAACCCAGACAACAGTAACTCCAGAAGGGAGTGACTTGTGGGAAGTGGGAGAGCTTGAACTTGCTGAAACTATGGCCCTCATGGACCATTTATGTTTGGCATTATGAGACAGAAATTTGAGTTAAATTGTGAAAGAATATGTGAAAATCATTATTCATGCCCCAAAAATGTAACACCAGTTTCTGGAGGAATCTCTCTGTCAAGAGAACATTGAAGGTCAGAGACCAAGTTCTGCAGTTCAACCAGCATCACGGTGTGACCAAAGGAAGATGCTACAGTGGATTTGAAATCAGTGACTTTCCTACAGCAACAAGAAAAATAAAATATCTAGGAATACAGTTAACCTAGGAGGTGAAAGACCTGTACTTGGAGAACTACAGAACACTAAAGAAATAAATGAAGGAAGGTACAGATAAATGGAAGCATATACTGTATTTGTGGATTGGAGGAATTAACGTCATTAAAATGTCCACACTACTCAAAGCAATCTATAGATTCAATGCAATCCCTATTAAAATACCAATGGCATATTTTACAGATTTAGAACAAATATTTCAAAAATTTATATGGAACCAAAAACGACCCTGAATAGCCTCAGCAATCTTGAGAGGAAGAACAAAGCAGGAGGGATCACAATTCCTGACATCAAACTATACTACAAGGCCACTGTAATCAAAACAGCCTGGTACTGACCCAAGAACAGACACATAGGTCAATGGAACAGAATAGAGAAATAAGTCCAATTAATATGGGCAATTAATATTTGACAAGGGGCAGGAGCATGAAATGGAGTAAAAATAGCCTCTTCAATAAATGGTGTTGGGAGATCTGTACAGGTATGTGCGAAAAAAATGAAACTTGACCACCAACTTACACCATACAAAAAAATAAACTCAAGATGGATAAAAGACTAAATACGAGTTGTGAAATCATAAATGTCCTAGGGGAAAACATAGACAGTAAAATTCCTTGCAGCAATATTTTCACCAATATATCCCCTGGGGCAAGGGAAATAAAGGAAAAACTAGACAAATAAGACTACATCAAATTAAAAAGCTTCTGCATGGCTAAAGAACCCACCATCAACATGAAAAGGGAACTAACTGTGTGGGAAAATGTATCTCCCAATGATATCTTGCACAAGATTTTCATCTCTAAAATATATAAAGACCTCATGTGACTCCACACCAGGAAGACAAACAATCTAATTAAAAAATGGGCAACAGACGTGAACAGAAACTTCTCTAAGGAGGACATACAGAGGGCCCATAGACATACGAAAGGATGCTCAGCATCACTAGCCATCAGACAGATGCAAATCAAAACCACGATGAGATACCACCTCACACTGGTCAGAATGGCCATCATTAACAAATCAACAAACAACAAGTGCTGGCGAGGATGGAGGAAAGCAAACCCTACTGCACTGTTGGTGGGAATGCAGATTGGTGCAGCCACTGTGCAAAACAGTATGGAATTTCCTCAGAAAACAAAAAATGGAACTGCCTTTTGACCCAGATATTCCAGGGCTGCAATTCTCTAATAATCCCACTGCTAAGAATCCTGAAACACCAATCCAAAAGAACCTATGCACCCCTATGTTCATTGCAGAATTATTTACTATAGTCAAGTGCTGGAGACATCCTAAGTGCCCATCAGGAAACGAGTGTATCCAAAAACTGTGGCACAGTTAAACAATGGAATTCTACGCAGGAGAAACACAGAAGGAATCCTATCATTCACAACAGCATGGATGGAACTGAGAGCATTATGCTAAGGGACATAAGCCAGGAAGTGAAAGACAAATACCATATGATCTCACCTATGACTGGAACCTAATGAACAAAACAAACGAATGAGCAGCATAGAACCAGAGGCATGGAAACAAGGAACAGACTGACAGCGACCAGAGGGGAGCAGGGAGAGACGTAAGGGTGGAAAGAAGGGGAAGGGACTAGTCAAGGGATATGTATGAATGACCCACGGACACGGACAGCAGGGTGGGGCTTGTCTGTGGGAGCACGTGGTGGGCTGGGTGGAGGACAATAAAGTGGGAAACATTGGGACATCTGTAATAGAACAACAATAAAATATTTATTTAAAACAACAGTGACTCTC
>PVJI01030093.1:0-14576 GCA_004026765.1 Micronycteris hirsuta | reverse complement strand
GAGGGAGGCTGGGGGGGTGGGATGGGAGGGGGAGTGAGGGGGAGGGTAGAGGCTGCAAATAACTGTAATTAAACAAAAAATTAATTAAAAAAAAGAAAAAATAAAGTTAATAGATGACTAAGAAATCACCAGGGTTACTCTTGGGAGATGAAATAAAGCAAATTTAAAATTTCTCCTTGGGGCAAATGCTGCTCAAACTATCATCATGCTACCTATACCTTCGAAACTTAAACTGATAGGGGCACACTTTGTCCTCTTCATGGAAGCATAGGTTTCACACATTCATGATGATAACCAGCAAGCTATTTTTAATATTCTGACTCTGTTACAACCTTTGTTGAAAGTTCTTTTCTGCTGACTTTTTAGTTGTTGAAATGGCCGATACTTGGACTGTCTGGTGCATTATTTTGAATTAGTCCTTCCCATGTTATCCGTAACCCTTATTTGTTTTTAGTGAGGGCTGCCATCCAGTGTTTGAACTGATTAGTAGCAAGTAGCACTTGTAGATTCAAGTAGCTACAGCTTTCAAATGCCACACTTTCTTTTTCATATAGTTAACACCAAGGTATATTAATTAGCCCTGGCCAGTGTGGCTCTGTTGGTTGGGCTTCATCCCACAAAGCAAAGAGTCACTGGTTTGATTCCCAGTCACAGCACATTCCTGTGTTGAAGATTTGGTCCTAGGTCAGGGCACCTACAGAAGGCAGCCCATTGATGTTTCTTGTTCTTATCAATGTTTCTCTTTTTCACTCCCTCCCTCCCCGTCTCTCTAAAATTAATGAATAAAAAAATTTTAAGGAAAAAGAAAATAAAAGAGTATAGGTTCTAGAGCAAAACACAATGCCAGGATACAAATTCTGGGTTTGTTTCTTACTGTGAAATCTCAGATAAATTATTTAACTCCTTGGTACTTCTGTTTATTTCATATACAAATCTTACCTCATGAGATCGCTAAGAAATTGTAAAATTCTTTTTATTTAGAAAGAGAAGGGGGAGAAGAAAAGGAGAAGAGAGAGGGAGAAATATCCATGTGAGAGAGAAACATCCATTGGTCACACACCACCAACTGGGGAACAAACCCACAATACAGGCATGTGCCCTGACCAGAATTGAACAGGAAACATTTTGGTTTGTGGGGTTACGCCAAACCAATTGAGCCACACTGGCCAAGGAGACAAATTGTAGAATTCTTTTTTAAAAAAGATTTTAAGAGAGAGGAGAAGAGAGGGAGGAGGAGGGAGAGAAACATCAATGTGTGGTTGCCTCTTGAGCGCCCCCTACTGGGAACCTGGCCTGCAACCCAGCCATGTGCTCTGACTGGGATGTGAGCTGGTGACCCTTTGGTTCATGGGACTGCGCTCAATCCACTGAGCTACACCAGCCAGGGCGAGAAATTGTAAAATTCTTAAAGCGAGTCACAGCAGCCATGAATGTTCAATAAATGTTGCTGGCTGTCATCAATTCACATAGAACAAAGAACCACTTCAGCAGGAGTCAGACCAAAAATTGTCACATGAAATGTCATGTGAGCAGGCCGTGAATGGGGTTTTTCTGCATCCTGTGGAACTGAAAGAAATTCACTCGTTGTTTCTCAGGACAGAAGACAGAGAAACACTAAAACCTGTATTCACACCTGGACACAAATGTTTCTGGAGCATTACTATGCTTGCTTTACACATAGTGTCTCATTGAATTGCTACAATACTGCCTAGAAAGTTGTTTGTACTGTTATTTTCGTTGTACAGGTGAAGAAACTGCGGTTCAAGGAAAGTAGTTAAAATTGCCTGCTCTGGCTGGTGTGGCTCAGTTGACTGAGTGCCAGCCTGCGAACCAAAGGGTCATCAGTTCGATTCCCAGTCTGGGCACATGCCTGGGTTGCAGGCCAGGCACCCAGTAGGGGGCATGCGAGAGGCAACCATACATTGATATTTCTCTCCCTCTTTTTCTTTCTCCCTTCCCCTCTCTCTAAAATAAATAAATAAAATAGATTTTAAGTTGCCTAAGGTCATGTATAATCAATGGCAGAGAGAATCATTTAAACCCAGAAGTCTGCCCTACGAACCACTTGGCATTGAAAGCAACTCTCATTATCATCTGTATGTCCTCATACTATAAACTGAAACAACATTAAATGACCACTGTCCTCCTTCCTAATTCTGTGCCTTTTGACTCTTAGTGACCTGCCAACATGAATCACAGTTTTGTTCAGATAATGGAGGCTTCAGCAATTTCATTTCATACTGTTAAAATGTAAATCTATCTAGGCCTTGAATGAAAATCAACTCTGTTCAAAGTCATAGTGCATTTCCTGGAAGTCAGCATAGACCTTTAGTTGAGAATGTCCACTTCCTAAACCAATGCATTTCCTTGGCCAGGATTGTCAGAAAAAACTACTGACGATTTTCAGTACATATTCAACCACAGAAATATGTAACTATAATTTTTTCCTCTTCTTCTTCCTTTTTTCTTTTTTGTTCCTTTCCTTAAATGTGTTGTCTTGGTATGGTTTCTTGTTTGAAATAATTTTGCTACTAACAAAAATTTTATAGTGTAATAATAATTTTATAGTTTAATAGTATAATAATTTTGCTATCTATAGTATATATGTAAGTGTAGTACTTGTTGAAAGCAGAAATGACTCTTTAATATTTCTCCTCAGCTCTGGCTGGTGTAGCTCAGTGGATTGAGCATGGGCTGCAAATCCAAGGGTCACTGGTTCAATTCCCAGTCAGGGCACATGCCTGGGTTACAGGCCAGGTCCCCAGTTAGTGGGGGCCACATAAGAGGCAACCACACATTGATGTTTCTCTCCCTTCCTCTTGTTCTCCCTCCCTTCCTCTCTCTCTAAAAAATAAATAAATAAAATCTTTAAAAAAAATAAAATTAAAAACTATATATTCCTCCTCAAAGCCTAACCTCTAGCTTTCTTTTTATGCATTTTCTTTCTTCCTTCCTTTTTTTCTTCACGAATCCATCAGTTTCTTAGTAATCTTAGTGTAAAACCTCAGAACGGTTTTATTTCCCCCTTTTTAAAATCATATGCTACAGTAAGTCAGTTGTCAGATCCTAATTTGTACGACCTTAAAATTTCTCTTTACCTCTTCCCCAATCTATTGCTTTAACTTGCCTCCTAGCCCTTCACTTCTACTCCCTCTTTTGTAATCAACTTTACCCACTACTTGTATGTTAATTGTTCCAAAATACACTTTGGAAATATTTCTCTACTTTCATAAGCAACATAAACAGCTTAAAGGCTTCCCATATTTTTTCCCAATCGAGATAAATTCTGACTCTAACATTCAAAATCTAGCACAAAGTGGTCCCGATGCACCTGAAACAATCTTCCTGCAGAACTTGACTCTGTTATGTTGCTGAGAATTCACAGTGATTTTAGTCCTCCAGACTTTCTCCTTTGTATGAAATGCCCATCTCTGTTTATACAGGTCCATTACTGAAACATCTTGAAACATTCGTCAAAAGCGAAACTTGTACCACAAAATTTTTCCATTCCCCTAACTGGATATGATTTATCTATTTTCTGTATCTTAATAGTACCTTGTGTGTGTGTGTGGAGTTTATGGTACTCATTATATTTTGTGATGATTATTTTTATACTTACATTCCTCTCACAAAGTGTTCAGAAAATATTTGTTGAATCGGAGAAGTCTCAAACATTAGGTAAAGATGATCAAACTCTTATAACAGTAATTTGTACAAATTATGCAGAGATAATTCCGTAGTAGTTTTATATTTACTTTACACCTGATTATACAAACACTGATATTTCTAAAGAATTAACCTATGAAGTTTATAAGCTGCAATGATGACTGATGCCTCATAATATTCTAAGTACAAATGTAATATACTGAAATTTTAATTAATATGCATCAAGAAATGCCAACCAATGACATTTAATTTAGAGCTCGGTAAATTTTTAATATATGTTTCCTCAAAGGCTTTATTAAGGCATTCCACCAATAAAAATATATACCATTGTTACAAAATATGAAAGAATGGTAACTAACATGTATTCAAAACAGTTCACTTTATTATGGAATGCCCTGAAAAAAAGTAGAAGACAAAAAAAGACCAATAAGAGAAAAAGAGGAAAAGAAACAAAACCCACCATTAGGATCTGACTGGGCAGCTCAGTTGACTGGAGCATCGTCCCAATACACCAAGGTCACAGGTTCAATCCCTGGTCAGGGCACATACAAGATGCAAGCAATGAATGCATAAATAAGTGGAACAACATGGACAGAACTAAGGGGGAGGAGGGAGGCTTGGGGCGAGGGGGGCTGGAGGGGAAGGGAGGAGGGTAGGGGAGAGGATGCAAATAACTGTAATTGAACAAAAATAAAATAAAATAAAATAAATGGAACAACAAATTGATCTCTCTCTTTCCCTCTCTCTTAATAAATAAAAATTTTAAAAAAATACCACTTAGTATTAGGGAAAATTCTGTAACTCTAAATGACATATTGCACTGATCAGAATAGAATTCAGACTGCTAACTTTATCTCTAAGCTACTCTCCTCAGTATTTACTTGAGAATATCTTTCCTGCTCAAAAGATTGCATGAATTAAATCCAGGGGATTTATTGACTAATTATTTTTGCCGTGGGATTATAACGAGAGCCTGGTGAGCTCTGCAGAGCCACGTCTGTGATCTCCTCACTGCAGAGGCAGTCACCAGGCTCTCCCCAGGAGCTGAAGTGGACTGAGTTTGATTGGCTTTTCAAGCTGTGCCTAATTACCAATCTCCCATCTGATAGTTTTTCAGTGGTTATACATTCCTGACCAAGGCCAAAAGGGTCTGAAGGAGTATATTTTATGCTAATTAAATAAAACATGAATTTTAATCAGAAACAGGAATCCCAGACACCCTGCAAGGATGATACTGTAGTGACTGCAGAAATATTCAGCTCTGGGCTTCAAAAGGCTATTTCAATTCAATTCAATGAATCCTTTCAAATAAATAAGAGCTGACAGAGTTCACTAAAGATCTGTCTCAGGTTGTTATCTTAACTAAAGACTTTATTTAGTACATAAATATTATCAATATTGTGTTAATTCTTCGCAAAGAAATACGGCTTCTTGGGAAGGTCACGTGGACCAATATCATTTTAATTTTAAATTTGGCTGCAACTCAAAAACTCCTTCATGAGAAAATATAATTTACAACTAGAGGGGTTGATTCTATTGGTGAACTGCATTTCTCTCTTGCTCTACTTAAGGATCCTTTTGCTTTAATATTCTTTTAAGAGGATAGCTGTGACATTGAATTAAGTGCATCCGGGCCTTATGATCCAAAGTGAAGAGACTACCATTCCAGGACTCATACGGACATCATCGAATCTTATAATACAGTTGCTGCAGATGAAGCAATGTCCTGTGGATGTGCACAGAAGTCCTGTGGAAGAAATCAATGCCAGCTCTAGAGTCATTCATTAAATCTAAAGTTTGGAGGAGAAGAGCATGAAAGGTTTTCACACTACTTGAAGCTTTGGATTTTCCACCAGCCCAGTACAGGGGCTTTTAGATATGGTGATTAAATTTAGAGAATATCAAAACAAAATAACTTATGTCAATTTCATCTAGGGGGTAATCAAAGCTAAAGCAAACCAATGTCTATAAGTGACCCTGGTTTTATTAACCAAAAATAATTGCTTACATATAAACTTGTAGCTTTATTTGGCTTAAAATATGCTGCAGAAAAAATGAATATCTTTCTGAACACATAACAAAATAATAAATAACAGGTACTTATTTTTTTAGAGGAATTACCTAATCTTGGAGTTCCAGCCAAGATGGAGGTGTGGGTAGAAACCCTTTGCTTCCTTGCATAACCAAAAGGAGGATAACAACCAATCTAAAATTAATAAACAACCTGAAGCACCGGAAAATCAAACTTCACGGAACTCTGACTACCAAGGAATTATAGAAAAAATCAATCAGAACAACCAGACCGGTAAGGCAGTAGACCACATGGGCTGGCCGGCTTAGAAAAACCAAGGTAAGACAGCTGACCAGGTGGGCCAGGCTGGCTGTGGCAAGGGGGCAGGCTGCAAAAGAATCTTAAAAGCAGGGCTGACTTAAGGGATACAGGGCTGACTTAAGGGGAAACTGAGACTCAGAGTTTACAGTGGACTATGGTGGTTACCACAGTGGGAGAAACTCCCAGTCTCACATGGGAGTCCATTGGAAAGTGCCCTAGGGATGATCAGTTGAGCTGCATTGTTTCCTCACTGCCCCCTCCCCTACAGGCAGCCCAGCAGCAAAGCAAAGAGGGTTGCCCTGCCTGGGTGAATACCTAAGGCTCCCTCCCTGCTTACAACTCATCAGGTGCACCAAGACAAAGAAATATGGCCCAAATGAAAGAACAGAGCAAAACCTCAGAAAGAGAACTAAGCAATGAGGATATATCTGATGGAGAATTTAAAGCCCTAGTAATCAAAATGCTCACAGATCTGATTGAGCTTGGTGGAAAAATGAAAAAACAAATGAAAGATACCCAAAATGAAGTAAAGCAAAATATTCAGGGAACCAACAGTGACAGGAAGGAAACCAGGGCTGAAAGCAACGATTGGAACAAAAGGAAAAAGTAAACATCCAACTGGAACAAAATGAAGAAAAAATAATTCAAACAAGTGAGGAGAGTCTTACAAACCTCTGGGACAACCTGAAATGTTCCAATATCTGAATTATAGGGATGCCAGAAGGAGAACAACAACAGCAAGAAATTGAAAACTTATTTGAACAAATAATGAAGGAAAACTTCCCCAAGCTGGTGAAGGAAATACAATTCCAGGAAGTCCAGGAAGCCCAGAGAGTCCCAAAGAATGTTGACCCAAAGAGGAACACACCAAGAAACATCATCATTAAGTTACCCAAAATGAAAGACAAATATAGAATCTTAAAAGCAGCAGGAGAAAAGGAGAGATTTACCTACAAAGGAGTTCCTGTAAGACTATCAGTGGATTTCTCAAAGAAACTTTACAGGCAAGAAGGGGCTGGAAAGAAGTTTCAAAGTCATGAAAGGCAAGTACCTCCACCCAAGATGACTCTATCCAGAAAAGCTATCATTTAGAATGGAAGGGCAGATAAAGTGCTTCCCAGATAAGGTCCGGTTAAAGGAGTTCACCATCACCAAGCCCTTATTCTATGAAATCTTACAGGGACTTATCTAAGAAAAAGAAGATAAAAAATATGAACAGTAAAATGACAACAAACTCACAACTATCAACAAATGAACCTAAAAGAAAAACAATGAAAACAAAAACTAAGCAAACAACTAGAACAGGAACAGAATCAGAGAAATGGACATCACATGGAGGGACTTTATAACATGGAGGGAACTAACCCTTTCTAGTTCATGTCCATGGGTCATATATATCAGTTCTTTGGCTTCTGCATTTCCTATATTATTCTTAACCTCACCCTATTTTCTACCTACCATTTATGCTACTTATTCTCTGTACTTTTTCCCCATTTCTCCCCTTTCCACTCCCCCACTGATAACCCTCCATGTGATCTTCATTTCTGTGATTCTGTTCCTCTTCTATTAAGGTTATTATTAATAAGTTACTTATTCATTGTTATTCATTGTCATTTTTACAGTACCTGTGTGCCCCCAGCTCCCACCCCCACTGTGTTTCTTCTCCTTATTATAGCAGTCCCTCTAGCATTTCTTGCAGAGCTGGTCTTGGGGAGGTGTGTTCTTTTAGCCTTCTTTTGTCTCCCAAACTCCTTATTTGGCCTTCCATTTTAATTGAGAGCCTTGCTGGGTAGAGTGGTCTTGGTAGCAGGCCTTTGGTTTTCATTACTTGGAATATTCCTTACCAATCCCTTCTTGTTTGGAGCGTTTCCATTGAGAAATCAGCTGTTATTCTTATTGGGTTTCTTTGTATGTTACTATCTGTTTCTCACTTGCTGCCTTTAAGATTCTCTCTTTGTCTTTAAAATTGACTATTTCAATTATGAGATGTCTCGGAGTGGGCCTCTTTGGGTTCCTCTTAATTGGGACCCTCTGTGCTTCCTGAACTTGCATGACTTTTTCCCTCACCAAGTTAGGGAAGTTTTCCGCCATTATTTTTTCAAACATTTTTTCTATATCTTGCTCCTGTTGTTGTCCTTCTGGTATTCCTATTATACAAATGTTGCATTTCATACTGTCCTGAAACTCCCTTAAACTAGCCTCCTTTTGAGTTTTTTCCATTTTGTTGCTTTGACTGGGTATTTATTTCTACCTGTCTTATAGCTTGCTGATTCAATCTTGTGCTTCATCTAGCTTGCTTTTAGTTCCTTCTAGTGTATTCTTCATTCCAGATATTGTATTCATCATTTCTTCCTGGTTCTTATTTATAGTCCCTTTTCATGCAGCTGTCATTCCCTCCAACTTCCTTATAGCTCCATAAGGTTCCTTGTAGTTCTCACTGAATTTCTTGAGCTTCCTAATAACCGCTATTTTGAATTCTATGCCTGATAGATTGCTTGCCTCAATTTCATTTGGCTCTTTTTCTGGGCATTCTCCTTTCCTTTCAATTCAGGCTTATTTCTTTGTCTCCCCATTTTAAGTGACTCTTCTGAGTTGTTTCTGCACCTCAGGTTGCTCTGCTTTGCCTGCCTGTCTTTGTAGGGTGGACCTCTGTGGTGGGAGTTCTGTGGGGTTCAGTGGTGCAGTTTCTTTGATCTCCTGATCTGTATGCTCTAGGGATGTCCTTTATTTACATCACCTGGGCTCTCTTGTTGTATTTGGGCTTTGATTTTTGATGGCTTCTTCATTCTTGGGTTCTCCCCTCTACATGACTGACTGGGATGCATTCCCTGCCACGTCTTGTATGCTGTTGTACAGGTGCTGAGTAATGAAGCAGTGCACCCAGAAAACCAACCCCACACCAGCAAACATGCCCCCTTACCACATCAGCAACATCAACAGCAGCTCATCAAAGATTAATAAAGGTGGAGAGAGATTAAGAATATTATAAGATAGGAAAAAGGAAATATGAGATGACTAGAGGACAGAAAAGTGATTTTGAGGAGGGAATAGAAATGAGGTGAAGACAGGGAGAAAATAAAATGTAAAACGTAAGTGAAAGAGGGAATGGCCACGCCAGAATGGGGTAAGAGAAGGGAAGGGTATAATATGAGGTTTGACATAAAATGTAAAAGCGGCAAACCAAAGGGAACAAAATTGCAGAAAAACCACAACAGGGCCAATAAAAATGACAGCTGAGTAAAGATTAATAACAGTGGAAAGAGAATAGAATATTATACAAAAGAGAAAAGAGAATATGAGATGTCTACAGTAAGGAAAAATTACTTTGAGAAGACAGAGGGAGGATAAATAATGAAAGTAAGGAATAGAATCCAGGCTAAGAAGGGGGAAAATAAAATTCCAAACTCATACAAGCAAGGGAAAGAGGAAGGCAAAATGGCGTAAGATGGGGGGAGAGTAACCTATGAGATTTGAAATGTTAAAAAGTGAACAAATAGGCTCTGGCTGGTGTAGCTCAGTGGATTGAGTGTGGGCTGGGAACCAAAGGGTCCCGGTTCGATTCCCAGTCAGGGCACATGCCTGGGTTGTGGGTCAGGTCCCCAGTGAGGGCCATGTGAAAGGCAACCATACATTGCTGTTTCTCTCCCTCTCTTTCTCCCTCCCTTCCCCTCTCTCTAAAAATAAATAAATAAAATCTTATTTAAAAAGTGAACAAATAGGAATATACTTGAAGAAGAACAGCAATAATTGTAATATCCCTGCCAAAGATTCCACAATTAATAAAGGGGGAAGAAAATAAGAATATTATAAGAAGGGACAAAAGAATGAGAGTTGACTAAATGAAGGAAGAATCATTTTGAGAAGATAGATGAAGGAAAAATAGTAAGAGTAAGGAATAAGAACAAAGTGTAAGAGTAACGGATAAGACCATGGGGGAAAATAAAATTTACAATGAAGATAAGAAGTGGCAAGAAGAAGGCAAAATTTAGAGTAAAACAAGGGAAGAGTACAATGTGAGATTCGAAATAAAAATAAAATAAAAAGAGCATAAAAATCTAAATAAAAAGAATAAGAAATAAAAGACAAAGAAGAGTGAATTAGTTGGAGTACAACTGGCACAAAAGGAGTCTCAAAAGGCTGTGCAAAAGAAAAGAATAACTCAAATTCTGAAGAGGAATGAGGTGAAATTCGTCTCAGCAGGGTTTGGTGCTCACCTTCTATTTCTCCTTCTGAATCTGCCTCTGGCTTTTATCAGGTCAGGGTCCCAGGTGGGTCATCCAACTTCCCGCAGCTCCGCCTATAACAGCTTCACCTGCCTCTAGAGGGGACTTCTATTGAGATTGGGAAGGTGGGACACCTGAGCCTTCTCTAGGGGGTGCTATTCAGTCTTCTGGGAAAACTGTGTGTGTGTGTGTCCCTCCTGCCCCTGCACCACCTGTCTTGTTCTGTTGCAGCTTATTTCCAATCATGAATAGTTTCTGATGAAATTAACTCTTTGTTTCAAGGGACAGGCCAATCTGTGTGAAAGGGTCCACTCTCTCCTTTATGGTGCTGATGGAGGCTCTATGAGCCAGCAGAGCCTGGGAGGTGCCCTGATTCTCGCTTGCTGCACCACTTTTTGATCTCCCTGCCTTGCTGACCTTGGTGGAATAAGGCCCTAGGAACCAGTGCATTTTGTCTCCCTGAGAGAAGTTAAAAACGAGCCCTTCTGGCATTTCTCTCTCTGTCTTTGTCTTGTGGATACGCACCCTGTAGGGGGTTCTTGAACCTCTCCTGCTTGCAGTCCTCAGGAGGTTGGGGATGGGTCTGACCATCCCTTCTTGGAGGTTTGATCTCCCCTGGGGAAGGCATCTTCTGGCTGGAAATAATCTCAAATGCTCAATTCCCACAATCTTGTTTTCCCAGCTCCCACTTTGCAGCAGATAAGAGTCTCTAACTTTCCTCTCTGAGTAGACTCCAGCCTGCCAGCAGCACTCAGCTGGGGCCAAGAAATCCTCTCACTGTGATCTCTCTGCTCAGCTGCACTGAGTGGGAGCCAACTTCACCCTCCATCCTTTCCCCTTGCTGGCAGGGCAGCTGCATGCAGGGTTCTTTCCCAGCACGCCTCAGCTCCCTTTTGAAAAAGTCTCTCTGGGCACTCCCACTGCAGTGCTGAGTCACTGTTGGACTTTCTAGGCCCACCACCTCTCCAAAAAGCCGAGAGGCTCTCTCAGTCCTGGCTGGTTGCTGACTGTCTCCACCCAACCCAGGTGCAGATAGCATGCCCCTCTCTCCCTCTGGCATTCTCTGCTGCAGCTATGGGTGTGTTGCTCACTGTGTGTGTGTGTGTGTGTGTGTGTAGCCTGTATCTCCCCGACTTTGTGCATCCAAGTCACTCTGCCTGGGTCTAGGGGTTCCCCGCCCTGCGAGGGGCAGAAGCCACAGAGCTGTGATCTCTGACCACAGCTGCAGGTGCCACACAGGTGATTTCCACAAAAGGTACTTCCCTGTTGACCAAAAAAACCTCCTTACCTCCCTTGTAAAGTGTCTTCTGTACCCCTTGCCTTCCAAACTTCCTATCAGCTATTATTCTGTTGAATGTTCTATTTATTTTTCAGAAGATCAGCCCATTACCTGAGTTGGGGCCAAGAGCAAGTGAACTCAGCTTCCACCTACTAGGTCACCATCTTCTGTCCTCAAGTTTAGTTTTTTTAAAGCATAGTGCATCCAGTTTACTTAGTGCTTTAAAAATTGAATTTATAGGAGTGACATTGGTTCACAAAAGCACACAATTTCAAAGGAGTTATACTTCTTAATTTCAAAATGTTTACATCGCTTTATAGACTTCTCACATTATTTGATCTTCAGTAAAGGACTTAACCCTTGTGAGCTTTATATTCCTTTTGGGTAAAATGAAAATGTGAATCCCAGCTGACAACCCTGAAAAAGTGTAAAGAACAAATGACAAATGAGATTATACATGAGAATGTACTTTTTATTGTTTTAAAGATTTTATTTCTTTTTAGAGAAAGAGGAAAGGAGGGAGAAAGAGAAGGACAGAAACATCAATGTGTGGTTGCCTTTTGCGTGCCTCCCACTGAGGACCGGGCCCGCAACCCAGGCATGCCCTTTGGTTCACAGGCCAGTACGTAATCCCCTGAGCCACACCAGTCAGGGCGAGGATGTGATTTCTAAACTATAAAGTATTGTGGTGATGCAAGATGTTAGTATGACTAAACCGATCACCTTTCTATCATTACTTGGGCACTGTATTTATTGATAAGAGTGTTTGCTGTTTCACCACATTTTAAAAATGAGTGATCGTTAACTTATATATTTTTTTCTTTTTCTTTTAGTTGTTGGGAGGGTTTTATTTTTTTTATTTTTAATAATATATTTTATTGATCATGCTATGAGAGTTGTCCCATTTTCCCCACTCTATTCCCCTCTGCCCCACACCGCTCCCCATTCCCCACCCTTTAGTTTTTGTCCATAGGTCAAAACCCATACACATAAGTTCTTTCGTTTCTACATTTCCTGTGCTATTCTTAACTTCCTCCTGTCTGCTTTCTACCTACCATTTACGCTACTTATTCTCTGTACTTTTTCCTCCTCTCCGCCCCCCCATCCCATGTTGATATCCTTCCAGGCCTTATATAAATCCCTTTAACATTTCATATAATAAAAGCTGAGTAATGATGAACTCCTAGAACTTGACCTTATTTGAGAAGCACTTTATCTGCCCTTCCATTCTGAATGATAGCTTTGCTGGATAGATTCATCTTGGATGGAGGTCCTTGCCCAACCCCCACAGGTGTTTTTAATTGGTGGTTTGAGGCTTTATTTCCCCATGATGGTGGGTTGCGTGGTCTGTTCAGCTCCCCAGCTTTTCTCCCAGTTTATCTGTGATGAATGATGGACCCAGTGGGTCCAGGTCGGCCAGCCGCGGGGTTCACTGAGTGCGCTGGCCGTGGCTTCTCTAGATGCGCCTGCCAAAGGCCTCTCTTGGTAGCTGCAGCATAGCGCGCCCCACTCCATGAACCACCATCTGGCCTCACACGCTCTCTGCTCAGCTCCCCCCCACTTACTGGTCTGGATGAATGTGTCTTCTTTAACTCCTTGGTTGTCCACTCATTTCTCCACTCAGTTTGATTTTCTATCAGCTCTAGCTGTTTTTGTTTTTTAAATTGTTGTTTTTCCTCTTTTGGTTGTGCAAGGAAGCACAGTGTATCTACCTACACCTCCATCTTGGCCAGAAGTCATTTCAATAGTCACTTACATAATGTTCTGACCTGTCGATGATGTTCATTTGAAATGATTGATAATTCTGTGTGTATTCTACAACATATTCTAATATATTGTCTTTATATACATTCCATAAACTGATAAATCACAATTACTTCTTTCAAGTATATGAAGTGCATAAAGACTATGAAAAGCCTACCACACATATCTTGGAGAGTTTATATTATTATTTACCAGTCCTTTCATTATAGAGAAATCTCTCTGGACATCATATTTACCTTTGACATATCATGAATTACTGGTGTGTTTTTTTAATGAATATATTTATGTATCAGTCTTAAAATATCAATCTTAAAAATAAAATTGCATGCTTCATAGTGATTCCAATACCCTGGTATGCTCACTGTGACCGATTATTCAAAATGTTTTCAAGTGATAAGGCACATTTGTAATTAATATACAACTGTGTTTACAGAGCAGAACTGATGAGGTTGATGAAGCAAAAATGAAGGCTATGACAATTGTAAGTTTGACCAGAACGAGGTTATATATTGATCATGCCACACATAATAAATACTCATAAAAGTACAAGTTTAAACTCAAGTAGGAATTTTTTAATTTTATATTTCTTTATTAACTTTTTTGTTTAATTACAATTGTTTGCACCCTATCCCCTCCGCCCTCCCTTCCCCTCCCGTCCCACCTCTCCCCTCAACCTCCCTCCTCTCCTTAGTTCTGTCCACGTGTCCTCTACAGTGATTCCTGAAAACTATTCTCCCCATTGTCCCCACCCCCTCTCCCCTGTCTATTGTTAGACAGTTTTTTTATTAATTTTTTTGTTTAATTACACTTATTTGCAACCTCTCCCTTCCCCCTCCCTTCCCCTCCCATCCCATCCCCCCAACATCACTCCTCTCCCTTAGCTCTGTCCATGTGTCCTCTACAGTGATTCCTGAAAACCCTTCTCCCCATTGTCACCTCCCCCCTCTCCCCTGTCCATTGTTAGACTGTTCTTAATTTCAGTGTCTCTGGTTATGTTTTGCTTGCTTTCTACTTTTGTTGGTTATGATCCAGTTAAAGGTGAGATCATATGGTATTCGTCCCTCACCGCCTGGCTTACTTCACTAAGTATAATGTTCTCCAGTTCCATCCATGCTGTTGCAAAGGATATAAGCTCCTTCTTCCTCTCTGCTGCGTAGAATTCTATTATGTAAATGTACCATAGTTTCTTGATCCATTCATTTGTAGATGGGCACTTAGGTTGTTTCCAGCACTCAGCTATTGTGAATTGTGCTGCTATGAACATAGGAGTGCAAAGGTTCTTTTGAATTGGTTTTTCAGGAGTCTTAGGGTA